>JAODAL010019214.1:0-72717 GCA_025379985.1 Phyllomedusa bahiana
GGGGAGGTTTTAAAAACAGGATAAGTACGGGTAAGTAATGTATTTTTCCAGTGACTGCACCACAAAATATGAGGCGTCTGTCACAGAAAAGCTTTAAAGATCTGTAAAGGGTCTAAGCTGCTATAAGTCAGAACTGGTTTTCTGGCACTAGGGGGAGCTACACGGTATTTGGTAGGTGAGTATGTGGGCTGATGGGTGTATGCCTTACTGCCTATGCTTCTTATATTTGCATGCCATGGTAAATCTGCAGGAAGAGTGCCTTGCCAAATTTCACCCCCCCATCAATCAAACGCTCTCCTTTCCAAAGCTAGCAATTTCCGGAGATAATGAGCCCTCTCCGAGCGTTTTCAGGGCCTCCGGGAAAACCTTGATCGCCCAAAAACCTTATCTCCATGGAAAAACCAGTAACGTGCGTCCCCAGGCCTGTGTCGGACGGGGGACCGATGACACACGCACCCAGCCATCGGAGCTGATTTAGAAAAAATACAGCCCCGTTGATGCTTAATTCGGGGGGGTTTAATAAGTGCGCAGGTAGCCTGCGTCGTGACTGCTCGCTGTCTGCGCGCTGAGTTTCCAATACTCGCCTTTGCTGCCGGTGTTTACATCATTCTTGACACGATTAATATGCAATTAATGTACTCACCCGGGAAATGAAAAAACGTTTTTTTAGTGACAACTGAGGGCAAGAAGGGGAGGAAAAAAAAGTGAGGAAAAGCCCAAATAACACGTTTAACTTAAAGGGGACTTGTCAGGGGATTCTTAGTGCCCTAGTATAAGCTGCATAAAGTCCCAAGAGCAGTGTTGCACTTCAGATTTGGGTCAGATTTGAACTTGACCTGAATCTAAGCGCTTACACTTCCAACCAAATACATTTTTGACGATATATGAAAATCAATCATAAATATGCAGTTCAGTACTCTAGATCAGTGGGTATGATGGGAGTTGTAGTCTCCCAACAGCTGGAGAGCCGACGTTGCAGACCCCTGCTCTAGTCACATGCGGCCTGGTTTCCTCTATATTGCATAAGATGATGAGGAACTAGGTCTAGGCGCATTGGTCTGTAAAGTGCAGCTCTCCAGCTGTTGGGAGACTACAACTCCCATCATGCATTTCAATAATCTACATCAGTGAGTATGATGGGAGTTGTAGTCTCCCAACAGCTGGAGAGCCAACGTTGCAGACTGCTGCTCTAGTCACATGTGGCCTGGCTTCCTCTATATTGCATATGATAACGAAGAAGTAGGTCTGGGCGCATTGATCCGCACAGTGCGGCTCTCCAGCTATTGGGAAACTACAACTCCCATCATGCATTTCAATAATGTACAGCAGTGGGTATGATGGGAGTTGTAGTTTTTCCAACAGCTGGAGAGCCACAGTTTGTAGACCAATGCGCCTAGACCTAGTTCTTCATCATATGCAATATAGAGGAAGCCAGGCCACATGTGACTAGAGCAGGGGTCGGCAACGTCGGCTCTCCAGCTGTTGGGAGACTACAACTCCCATCATACTCACTGATGTAGATTATTGAAATGCATGATGGGAGTTGTAGTCTCCCAACAGCTGGAGAGCCGCAGCTTGCAGACCAATGCGCCTAGACCTAGCTCTTCATCATCTTATGTAATATAGAGGAAGCCAGGCCGCATGTGACTAGAGCCATCATACCCACTGATGTAGATTATTGAAATGCATGATGGGAGTTGTAGACTCCCAACAGCTGGAGTGCCGCACTTTGCAGACCAATGCCCTAGACCTAGCTCTACATCAGTGGGTAAGATGGGAGTTGTAGTTTCCCAACAACTGGAGTGCCGCACCTTGCAGACCAATGCCCTAGACCTAGCTCTACATCAGTGGGTAAGATGGGAGTTGTAGTTTCCCAACAGCTTTAGAGCCGCACCTTGCAGACCAATGCCCTAGACCTAGCTCAACATCAGTGTCTATGATGGGAGTTGTAGTGTCCCAACAGCTGGAGAGCCACACGTTGCAGACCAATGCCCTAGACCTAGCTCTACATAAGTGGGTATGATGGGAGTTGTAGTTTCCCAACAGCTTTAGAGCCGCATTTTGCAGACCAATGCCCTAGACCTAGCTCTACATCAGTGGCTATGATGGGAGTTGTAGTTTCCCAACAACTGGAGTGCCGCACCTTGCAGACCAATGCCCTAGACCTAGCTCTACATAAGTGGGTATGATGGGAGTTGTAGTTTCCCAACAGCTTTAGAGCCGCACTTTGCAGACCAATGCCCTAGACCTATCTCTACATCAGTGGGTATGATGGGAGTTGTAGTTTCCCAACAGCTTTAGAGCCGCACTTTGCAGACCAATGCCCTAGACCTATCTCTACATCAGTGGTTATGATGGGAGTTGTAGTTTCCCAACAGCTGGAGAGTCACTGTTGCAGACCCCCCTGGACTAGAGCCATGATGAGAAGAGGAGGATGGAGCCCGGTTCACCTCCATACGAAGCAAAGCGCAACCTTCGGGTTCTGCTCTCCCGGTTTGTCGCGCTTCTCATGGATTGTAATGTAGGGGAAAATAGTCACTTAATCATTTTTGGTGAGGACGGCAGGAGGGCGACGCTCTAGCGAGCAGGAGTCATTGTGCTGAGACATCCTATAGCTGATGACCTAGTTTCTGCGGAGCAGTCATTTCCATCAGCGCACTCGCCCTGTTCCACGTCCATCCGATTTGCGAAGGTTCCTCACATGCGCTCGTCACTGAGATTTCTGCGTGGGTGTGCGGATGGAGTCGCTCTTGCCGGCAGTCACTTTCCGAGCTGTTGGACAGGCTCCCGGCTAAGCTGCCCCTTTTTTTGAAGGAGCGGGCGGGGAAGAGGCTGCAGAGTGAATGGCGAAAACGCTCGGCCTATTAATAGAAGCTCACCTATCATTTATAATAAACAAATGTATTTGGGCCGGGGAAGCTTATCCTCACTGCGAGGTGCTATAGCAGCCGCGTAACAACCGGTCGCACCTTCTCCGCACAGGAGATACCATTCATTTTCTGAGCCTGTTTACATCCCCCCCGTAGTGTTCAGTTCACCACTTTACCTAAAGCCCATTGTCTCCCTGTTACTGGGAATCTATTGTTGCCTTTAAGCGACCATTAAAAACCCGAGGAGGGGGCGGTGCTGACGCGAGCTAAATATGCGGTTTAACGCAACAGTGACATGGCAACCACGAAACACTGCAATTTCGAGGGGGTTTTCTGGCGTTATGTCAATCAGGTTAATTACAGCGTAACCCACCGCTGTGCCGTTTTTAAGGTTTCTGTTTGTTGTCAGTGAATAGAGACGTCGTTGTTGAAATCAAGAGGATAAGCGCTGTACATGGCGAATATTTCTCACAGCAGCACAATCTGTACAGGTATGTTCACACCACTGATTTTACATAAACATTTCAACGACTTTCTGGTTGGATTACAGACATGGGGCGTAGCCATAGGGGGTGCAGCGGTAGCAGTCGCAACCGGGCCCAGCAGCCTGAGGGGGCCCCTAAAAGCCCTTCTGCCACATAGGAAGACACCAGCATTGTAAATGGTGCATGGTAACTGGGAAGCCCCATTTCACTTTTCGCACCAGGGCCCAAGAGCTTGAAGTTACGCCTCTGGGGCCATGTGTATGAAATTTGGCTTTAGACACCAAGGGCCACGTGTATGAACCTGTTTAGGTCTAAAACTCAGTTTTTAGGTTACTATGGGCAAAAGAATGAGTTTTAGACCTAAACAGTTTCATACATGTGGCCCCAAATTTCATGCGCATTATAGAGGCCTAGAATGTGCCTGATTTATGATCCTGCTCTACTGCAGGTCATAAATCAGGCGCATTCTAGCGTTAGGACGACATTTCTGGCTCAGGTAAACCACTCTGAAAGTGCTCTACCTGTTCCAGCTGTAATGCCATACTGAAGATATAAATCTATAGCATCGTACGGTTCTAGTGCGCCCCGCCTCCCACATACCCCCCGAGATCGGGCACATTGCAAAGTGCCACTTGCGCTCTGTAATGTGCCTGATACCCTGTTTCCCCGAAAATAAGACGTAGTGCATTTTTTTTGATGCAATTCAGAGTTTGGCTGCTTCTGCTGATGTTTGTGATGAAATCATTACAGGATATTAATATATGTTAAAGGGGTTGTCTCACTACAAGGATCGCTGCTTTTTATGTTACCGTTCTTGCAAAAACAAGTCACTTTGCAATATATGTCCATTACCAGTGTCCTACCTATTCCTAGATATCCCCTCTTGTATGGGCTGCATCAGCTCCTCAGGTCACTATAGCTACAGACCTGTTCAATCTCTCCTGATAGGCTGCCAACAGTGGTTGCTATAGCTACAGACCTGTTCAATCTCTCATGATAGACTCCCATCACTGGTTGCTATAGCTACAGACCTGGCTTCTACTGCAGCCTAGTAGAAGCCAGTAAACACACCCCTCAATTCAAAATGGAACCAAGAAAACAGGACTGAGGTAAGATGAATCAATGTAGTGAGACAACCCCTTTAATTTTTTGTTCAACAATAAATGTGAATTCTTGTTTATGGAAAAATAAGAAATCCCCAAAAAAGAAGTCTTAGCTCGTCTTTAGGAGCAAAAATTTATATAAGACACTGTCGTATTTTCGGGGAAACAGGGGTAATGCCGTCCGGGAGGATTTGCGCTAATGCAAACGGGGCTGCGCCTGATGTCAGGCTGAAAAGACGTCGGACTTCTGACGCAGCCCTGTTCATACACGGCCCCCATAGTTTCTAAAATGACAAAATTGTCAAAAAAGTAGTATCGCTTACTGACACCGGTGCAATTCTACTTTTTTGACAATTTTCCCATTTTAGAAACTATGGGGGACATGTATGAAAGGGGCTGCGCCAGAAGAAATCACAGTCCTGCGGCCGCTGAATTCGTCAGTGCACGGACAGCCCCCCCAGACCTCTAGGCAATGCAGCAATCCAAAAGAAAAGAGAGATGTGTCCAGCATCCAAACTTGGAAACCATGTAAATTAAAATCACAGGTTTCATCAGTATGCATTAAAAAGAGAGCTGGATCGAAGCAGCTGACGCGTTTCGAGCCACAGAAGCTCTTAGTCATGTGCAGCTCTCTTTTTAATGCAAATCGATTAAACGGGATTTTACTTTTTATTGTTTCCAAGTTTGGATGCCGGACAAATCTTTTCTTTTCTTATGGTTTCTAAAATCTGTCGCTATGATTAAGAGCACGTAGCTGCTGTATTTTTGTCACAATGTATTGCTAGAGTTTTTTGGGGATACAATAAGGGTCTGTCTAACCGCAAGCCTTTCCAGTTGTTTTTTTTTATTTTTTTTTTTACATGGATTCAGATTTACAAAACCGTCAAAAACCGACTGTAAAACCATCCCCATAGATCTCAATTGATAATCCGAATAGTAATCCACACGACACGGATTTTCCTTGAGGTTGGATTTTAAAACCGGCGTTTTTACAAAAAACTTGGAACGTGCATTCTTCTGCCGTATTTAGGTGGGAAAAAAATGTGTCCCAAACTTTTATATTTTGGATCTGCGTCCAAAACCGAATAGAGATGAATGGGACTCGTTTTCTTACTGTAAATCTGGTGGGAAAAAAACGAAAATATACATTAAAAGAGTTTAAGAAGCATGTAGAGTAGCTGTAGGGTGTGCCCCAGACACTCCAGTACGAAATTGGTCCTATAGGTTCCATAAACTGTCCAATTTTCAAGAAGGCTTAACAAAAATTGTGCTGGGCCTAGAAGCTAGAAAATGTGACATAGCATCTAATAACATACCCCAGTACATGACTGAAACCCCTATCTACCTCTCTTAGGGTATGTTCAAACAACATCATTTGGAAGTGTAAATTTACTCTTCAAAAGGAGCTTCAAAATACGCCTGATTGGAGGTGTATTTTGAAGTGTATTTTTTGCAAAGTGTGAGGCGTATTTTGCGGCATTCATGAGCAATTGTTTCTGTGGTGTATTACTTGAATAAACGCCCCAGGAATTGACAAGGCACTTCAATTTACGCCAGTAAAATCGTCCTAAAATACGCGCCGCAGTTACACTTGTAAAATATGCATCGTGTGAATGACCTATTTGACGTTGGAATCTATGAGAGCTGCATAGAACACGGAAGATTATTTTGGTGCGTATTTCGGCACAAAGGGCGACCATGTATGAAACCTGGTGCAGACACGCTTTAGAGGAGTGTAGAAGGCGCTACTATGTCTGAATATGTCTCACAGCACTTTATACATGTGCCCTGTTCTGCGGCAAAATTTGTCTCATTCATACCACTTAGATATTTGTATGCATGTGTACTACAGTTATGCGGCAAACTTTGGCCGATTCGTACGTTTCACGCCAAACATTGGCACATTTGCATGACTCGACACGCCCCCTCAAACTTGCCGCATTTATACATTTTGTGCTAGACTTTGGCACATTTGCATGACTTGACATGCCCTCGCAAACTTGGTGCATTTATACGTTTCACGCATAACTTTGGCACATTTGCATGACTCGACACGCCCCCGCAAACTTGCCGCATTCATACGTTTCACGCCAGACTTTGACACATTTGTATGACGCGACATGCCCCCGCCAACTTGGCTCATTCATACATTTCGCGCCAGACTTATGCACATTTATATGACGCGACAACCCCCACTCCCCCCCCCCCCGCCAACTTGGTGCATTCATACGTTTCGCGCCAGACTTTGGCACATGTGTATGACGCGACACGCCCCCGCAAACTTTCATTCAAAAGTGTCATGTCTGGACAGCAGCCGTAGGGGACACCCTCCCCCCCCCTCCTCCCCTCAGGATCGAAGCCAGGATGGCTTGAGGGGACTATGAAGTGTGATGTGCCCCAGGATTGACGACCCTGGGGTGCCCGAACTCACTGGGTGTAGGGACCCCACTTGAGTTTCGGCACATTTGCACGGCACTTAAACTTCCACTGTCCCTTTGAGCACACGTCCTTATTCCCCGGCCTTCTGGCTAGGCAATAGGGAAATTTTTATAATTTCCGGGCAGTATCTCACTGCGCACATTCACTTTATTTTTTCACGTCACTGTGTGTTCTAGTGTGTCACGTTTTGTGTTCAGATTTTGGGATGCGGTACCCTTTTGGGACCCTCCTGAGGTCTAGGGGGAGAATGTGTGGCCATCTGGTTCCTTTCTCCCCTGCAAACCCCGGCACTCTTCGGAGTCGGCCACCAGGTGAGCACTTGGTTGAGGTTTGGTGTGGCCGGCCATTCTGACGCCAATGTGCAAGCTTGTAGGTTCGATCTGCTTCGGCAGTCGGGCCATTTGTGTGACCCCATGCGGATGCTTTCTGGCTCGGTGAGGGAGCATTACGTTCTCTCTCTGCTTCGGCAGAAGGGAATACGTTTCGTGTATTCCTGTGCAGGAGCCTTCTGGCCCGGCAGGGATACTCTTTCCGTTCTAGGTATATGGGGGGCCCATTACTTTTAAGTATGGGTCTGCGATAGACCGTATCCTGAATGTTTTTGTGTGGCACTTTTTTGTGTGCATTTTTGGTGTTATTTGCACGTTCTTAGGGCTTAAAGAAAAAAAAACGCACGAAAACAAGAGTCAAATGACGTCGTTTGACATAGCCTTAGCCTGACCGTACTTCAAGGACAACCTCAGCCTTCGATTCTCAGCCCAAGCCTGAGCTCGGCAACACAACCGTAACCAACACGTCAAGGAGCAGCTTTCATACTAAGCTGTGAGAGAGGAGAGGGCTCTACGTGTGACTCCACATCTCCCTCCTGTATCAGCAGTGATGTACTTACACAGTAGAAGACCTCGGGCCCGGGCCGTGATGTCAGTGGGAACTTATAGATGGTCCAGGGGTAAGAACATGACTCATCTCTGCTGAAGGAGATCAGGGCTTCCCCTGCTGGACTTTAAAGGGAAAAAGGATCGATGAAGGAAGCGGTTGGTAATGGAGATTTTCTGACTGTTCTGGTGGATCAATGGATTTCCCCTTGGAACTGAGATTTATAGATCTCCCCAGAGGGATTTGAAGGACATTTGAAAGAGACTATGGCAGAAGTGCTGTAGAGGGAATTCGACCTCATTAAAGGCAATAGTGATTTATGTTTTATGCTTCCACCCAGGCAGAATCCTTACCGAAGTGTTTAACTATAGAGATTTATAACATAGGAGAACAAGTACTTTTTATAGGTGCTTAAATAGGTCACAGAGGGAAGAAAAACCAGTCTCATATGTCCCATTAGAGAATTCTGGGTTAATAGAAGAGTGTCCTCTGTTCAGGACCCGTGGAGAGTGGTTACAAAGAGCCTGACCCGCTCCATAGGTCCTGTGCTTCATTGTACAGACAACACAGTGGTTTCAGTACACAAGGTGTAGTACTTTATTTTACCTGTGGAGGCGCTGCTGGAGAAATGAGCATGTACCGCTGAGTTCCCACACAGATTACAGCTAGGAGTCTCAGTAGGGGGACACTTTGTGATCAACTAATAGTGAAGGGAACATAGAGGGTAAAGTGGAGTTAAAGCCCTTAAAGGGGTTTCTCGCAACAAAGATCATATCTGTAATGATGGGGACAGTAAAAATAAGGACTTTTGCAATTGGTTTGTATTACCTAAATTGTGGTATAGCAGCTATTAGCTACTCTGTAAGTGTCTAGAGCTAAATCTGAAGCTTGGGCGGTCGGGCCATGCCCCCTTTGCTGTGATTGGCTGATATTTAGTTCATCCCTGGTCGGGACATACCCCCTGGTTGGAATATGCCCCTTATGATGTGATTGGCTGCCTGCAATCTCTGTACTCACTCCCCTCTGAGCTGTGTGAAAAGGAAACTGACTGCCTGAGTTTTCTGTGCTAGGTACTGGCTGTGTCTGTATAATAAAGGCTGCTTGAGCTCTCTTTGCTCCTCTCACAGTGATAGCTCTATGTGAAGGATCTAGGCAATTACTGAGTCTCTAGCTCTAGATTCAGCCTTATACGCTCTGCTCCCCCTCTACCTCCTGCTTGATAACAGAGGAGGGAGCAGAGTGCATTCCTAACATTTGTTTCATCATTTCAGTCTGTATGTATAACAGTTTACAGCAATGCAGGTGTTCTGGTTACAAGGAGCTTATGGAGGGAGGTGATAGCTCTGCAGGCATGAGAACTGACCATTCCAGGAGATCTGCAGAGCTGTGACATCCACTTCCTCCCAATGCTCACACAGAATGATGATGATGACTAAAGAGGGAACAGGGACAGGGTGTGATGATGTCACCACTCCTCAGTGAGGGAAGACACGCTTACTGGTAAGAGAGACCTGCCCCTGGATTTGAAGCTGTAAGCTGGAGAGATAGCACAATGTAAAAGTAGATTGTATCCTGGAGAGAAAAAAAAACCCTTGTACAGTTTTATAGATGGGAAAAATAAAAAGAAGTTACGGCTCTTAGAAAGTGGAGAGGAAAACACACGTGAGGCGGAAGAAGCAATAGAATCTCGTTGGTTGTGCCTTCTTGCACTCCATCAGCCTTAAAGGGGTTTTGCCCCGATCTCATTTCATCCCTCCTGCATCCAGCTCTTCAGCTCTGTGTGCTCAGAAGGGGGCGTGTGTGATTTATTTGAATTTGCATATCATGTGACCCAGCAGAATGACATCACCAGGCCTTTCCTCTCTCTAGTCAAAGAAAGGTCTGTTTATGTATAGAGCTGTGAGTAGCTACACTGTAGCTCAGAGGTAAAACTTTTCCCTCCGGGCACAAGGGTCCTTGGTTCAAATCCCTGCAGGAACTTAACCTGTGAATTTTATTTCTCTTTATCAATCCAAAGACCTCATTGAGTTTTCTTTTTTTTTTTTTTTATTTGCACTGTTTGACTGATTACTAAGGAGCACAGAGGACGGGAGTAGAATGACAGCACCCGGGGTTTGAACACTCAGTAGCTGCCTGAGAGGAGAGGTGATGTCTGAGCATGTGCGACCAAGACTGAGAAGCTCTCAGCCCTGGTCGTATCCCCTGGAGACGAGCTGTAAACAATGGATCACTAAAGGAGCAGCTAAAACAAAAACGGTGCAGAATTTTTGATAACGATGAATGGTGAAAATATTTATTATTTAATTTTCAGACTTCCCACGTCAATTTTACTTCGTGGCAAAACCTCTTTAATGTTTATTTTATTATTTTTAAGGCTGTTTAGTGATTTGAGGCTTTTTGTTTTCTTTTTTTTACAGGATAAGTCCTATTTTTAGGCATTTTTAGGTAATTATATGAACTTTTTCAGTATAGGAGCAGGCGTAAAAGAAAACTTTTCCACCATTGACCTTGTTCTGTTTTATGCGTTGCTCACCATTAAAATTAATAGAGCGTATCAATTTATTGTACAGGATATATAACTGTATCTGCTTTAGATGCTTTGTGACTTTAGATTGATTCATTTTAAAATAAATTGTGCTTCTCTTTTTCTATTTTTTCTGTACTAGGTTGCCAGGGCTGACATGGAAAGGAACCGCTGTCCGCACCGCACAGTTCTTAAAGAGGATCGGTGACCTCTCCATTTAACCCCTCCATGGGGAGCTGTGGCCGTTCCTGACAGGTCTCTTGGGTAAGTGCTTGTGCTCCCTGTGAAATAACAATGCTGGAGCCTCTGCTATTATAAAACTGTGTTGTGTTGTTCCTCTGTTTTTTGAGAAGGGCTGAAAAGGAAAAGTTGACTCTCACCATCCATCTTCATTTTAACCATTAAAGAGGTTGTCTCACTACAAAGATTAGCTTTCAACATGTAGGGAACGGTAAACGAAGACTTTTTCCAAAAATATTGCTTTACTTTGCTTTGTTGAGGAGATGAATGATTTTATCTGTTCTGAGTGCACACAGGTTTCTCTAAGTTACCATCCTGCTCTCCCCTTCTCTATGTCTTGTTTGAGAGAAGGGAGTGACGCCTCAACAGGTTGGCGGCAGCTTGAGAACAGAGTGTGTTATCTCTAAGGCTATGTTCACACGGCTTATTTGCGGGGTGTGATTACGCCCCGCAATTACGCTTTGTGGACGGGGCGAGAGCGGGGGGCTGGCACCTCGTCGGCCCATAGACATGTCACTTATCTCCCCCCGCAGCAGATTCGCCGAGCGGGGAGAGGAGACGTAATCCATAGTTCTCTATGAGAGCTGTGGATTACCGTAATGACTTGGACGTATTCCAGCTGTAATTTGCGCACTCCGGCGCGTAATTACGGACTGAAATACGTCCCAATTTAAGCCGTGTGAACATAGCCTAACAAACAACAGAGAGTAATTTATTGTTTACTTTGAGCTCCAAAGCTCTCTGCTCTATAGATAAGTTCTCCTGCTCTCATGTCCCTGCAATTAGAAGAGCTGTGAATATGGAGTTGATTTGCTAATCACTGCTATAGAACCACACACAGCCTGACCAGGAAGCATGAAGCTAAGCTGCTTGCGGCTCTATGAAACAGCATGGTGAGACAACCCCTTTGACTCAAAAAAACAACAAAACATTTTACTTCTAGATATTCTACTTTACTAATAATTTCTTCAGATAAAACCCTGTTCATAGGCACTGTTAGCCATGTAGCAACATAGCGGAGGGTCGCTAAGCTGCAGCCAGAGCAGAGACAAGCTGCAAACCATAGCTCTCATGCTGGTGGACCCAACCCATGGATAGATGTATGACGAGCTGCAAAGCTTTTCAGGACACTATAGCAACATAGGTGTGTTTAAGATCCTAATGAATACTGCAGTTGGTCCATAGGGAATAACAGGGACAACATAGCCCTTTTTGGATCACATTTGCTCCATTTTCCATTTTTTGTGCGAGATATAATAGCACAGTCAACGTGCTTTAGTGTCTGGCACATAAAACGTATACAATAGTGAAATGGAGCAAATGTGATCCAAAAAGAGACTGTTTGATCCATTGTTCTTTATAGATCCACCGCGGTATCTTTAGGGACACTTGAAAAAAATCAACAAAGGCCCCAAATGGGACCCAAAGGTGATGTGAAGATGTCCTTACTTTTATCTTTTTATGTATTAATGTACTGGGAACTCCCATAGAAGAGAATGGAGAACACAGCGTTCCCCTGTACTGGGAACTCCCACAGAACAGAATGGAGAACACAGCGCTCCCCTGTACTGGGAACTCCCATAGCGCAGAATGGAGAACACAGCGCTCCCCTGTACTGGGAACTCCCATAGAACAGAATGGAGAACACAGCGCTCCCCTGTACTGGGAACTCCCATAGATCAGAATGGAGAACACAGCGCTCCCCTGTACTGGGAACTCCCATAGAACAGAATGGAGAACACAGCACTCCCCTGTACTGGGAACTCCCATAGGGGAGAATGGAGAACACAGCGCTCCCCTGTACTGGGAACTCCCATAGAACAGAATGGAGAACACACAGCGCTCCCCTGAACTGGAACTCCCATAGAACAGAATGGAGAACACAGCGTTCCCCTGTACTGGGAACTCCCATAGAACAGAATGGAGAACACAGCGCTCCCCTGTACTGGGAACTCCGATAGAACAGAATGGAGAACACCGCGCTCATCTGTACTGGGAACTCCCATAGAACAGAACGGAGAACACAGCACTTCCCTGTACTGGGAACTCCCATAGAACAGAAAGGAGAACATGGCGCTCCCCTGTACTGGGAACTCCCATAACGCAGAATGGAGAACACAGTGCTCCCCTGTACTGGGAACTCCCATAGAACAGAATGGAGAGAACACAGCGCTCCCCTGTACTGGGAACTCCCATAGCGCAGAATGGAGAGCACAGTGAACTCCCATAGAACAGAATGGAGAACACAACGCTCCCTTGTACTGGGAACTCCCATAGAACAGAATGGAGAACACAACGCTCCCTTGTACTGGGAACTCCCATAGAACCGAATGGAGAGTTGTGCACAAGCCTGACCTAATCTCCATATAAAATGGAGACTTTCGGGGACTCGTTCTGTCAAGGTCTGACATGGGAACACCTCTTTAAAGCAGCTTCCTGTTGTCCAATAGATTACATATAAGTGGCTGAGGTTAATGAATTAATGGTTAACAATTATGTCTGATGAAGAGCGTTAGTACTCTGGAAGGCTCACCATCAAATATACTCGGCCTCTGAAAGGTATCGCCTGATTTCTTCACTCTTCTAATGGTTGACAAATACTATAGTTAGAGACATTATAAGGGGGTGCTCTATTATTAGATAAACAGGGGCCCGTGTGTCTTTCCTGAATGGGGGTCCTCCGTTGTCTTCTTCATCCTTTCCCAGTGAAAGAAACCTTATTTCAAGGGACTGGTATTATATAAAAGTCTAATTTCTCCCACAGAAGCACCTCTCCCGTCCATGGTTTATGTCTGGTGCTGCGTTCAAGCAAATCAGGACACAGTCCATAAACAAGGGCGGTGTTTCCTAATTTCATGACACTTTAAAGGAACTATCGAAAACTGAGTAAAAATTATAACAGAAAATAAGTTTATCCTCTGCTATCATGGGTCAAGGCTTAAAATGACTGAAACATTTCTAAGTTTTTGTATTTTTATGTCAGACCCAATAGCTTTAAGAGTATTGAGTAAAAGGGGTCCGACTAAGAGAAGTCACAGAATGTAAGCAACGTTGGGCCCAAATTATTGGTGTACATTAACACTGTGAGTAGGTCTGTAGCAGTGATTAGCACATTTATCTTCTTTACACTGACAAGTGCATTCGAGTTAATCTGCAGTAAACAAAAGCTACAAGTGCTGTGAGGAATGAAAACAATTGCTTATCTGTAAACAGAAGCTAATCTTGTTAGAGCTAATTAGTTGGCTGGGGAGTGAGCTCCCTGCTCTAATCAGATAGCTAAGTTACGTTCAGGTAACCAAAGAAACCTGTGTGTACTCAGAGCAGATACAATCTCTCTTATTTCATGACTAAAGTAAAATCAAAAGAGTAATGTATTTGGAAAAAGTCTTCAGTTGCTTGTCCTTATATGTTGAAAGCTAATCTTTGTGGTGAGAAAATCCCTTTAAGGTTAGATTCACATATGCATCACAAATTCCATTAAAGATAATGGGGAAAAGGGCAGCGTGCTGGGCTATGTTTTGCAGACAGAGATGGACCACATTGTAGGCAGTGGAGTCCGACGGGGCGGCGTTGGTGTCTGTCATGTAACAGATCTGGTGCTATCTCTGCAATGGAGGTACAAAACGAAACCTCAAACACTGATGTAAACTAGGTGCAACGATACAGAACCATGCAGGACTCCGTAACATCCTAATCCAGGGGAACATGGTAGCAATATTGACTGACTTACCCAGCATGCCTTTATTTGAGTCTGACAAACACATGTCCTTCTCTGCACTTGGCAAGACGAACCCGACTACAAAAATTTCTACCCCGTCGGCCATGAGAGCGAGTCCCAGAACAAAATACAGAGTCCACTGAAATCTTCCATGTCCGCATTCCTGAAGGATCATCTCGTACTGCTGGGCCAGCTCTTCCTTGTCCTTCTTTTTCTGGCCTTCTAGATCCTCAAAGTCTTTAAACTCTGTGACGAGCTGCTGGTTGTCGGTTAGGTGGTCTCCCTTCATGGAGTCCGCTCTGGGGATGCCTTGATACTCCCCTTCGTAGATTTCGTCATCCTCATCATGACCTTCGGTGGCATCACTGGAGCCCCCTTCGTCATCATTTAGAGGGTCACCACGGTAGTACCCGTCCTGTGGTGGATAATCGTCATCGTCGTCTTCTTCAAACCGAGTATACGAACGTTTGGTGTACTCGTCTTGCACCTTATCCACACCTTTGCCGACCTTCTTTGTCGCATGTTTTTTAACCTCCTTAGCTATGTCTTTAGCCCCTCGTATAAAAGCAGTCCGATCTCTGAACGCTTCATCCATGGTGGCCGGTCAAAACCTTTCAAACCCGCTAAGAAAGTGTGGAAGCGATCAATGTTCTTCTTCCAGAACGTTTGACCTCGTTATGGTGGGACGGTTCAGCACTCGGCAGGGTGGACAGCTCCCCTTAAAAAACTATTGTCGAATGTAAGAGCATTCCAAAGTTTGGAAACAGCAGTATTTTCAGAGGCTGAGGCTCTCATGTGTCCTCATTCTTCTCCGCAGTGTAAAATCCCAGGTAAGAGGGTCTCTTAGCTCCTGCAAAAAATACAAATAGCACACATCAGTATAAAAAAAATCCAGATTTAGTAATTTAAAGCAATTCCGTTTGCTTGTATATCACTGAAAAAATTGACCACTATAAACAATAACCCTTAATATAACACTATCACTGAATCTAAGTAAGCAGCTAAGACATAACCTTTAATTTATCCTTATAAATAGATAGATGGAGGGATAGATAGATAGAGAGATAGATAGATAGATATGGGAGAGATAGATGGATGGATGGATGAGAGAGAGATATTAGATATGAGATAGATGGATATGGGATAGAGAGATATAAGAGAGAGATTTGAGATAGATAGATAGGAGATAGATAGATAGGAGATAGATAGATAGGATAGATAGATAGATAGGAGATAGATAGATAGGAGATAGATAGATAGATATATAGGAGATAGATAGATAGATAGATAGATAGATAGATAGGAGATAGATAGATAGGAGATAGATAGATAGATATGAGATAGATAGATAGATATGAGATAGATAGATAGATAGATAGATAGATAGATAGATATGAGATAGATAGATAGATATGAGATAGATAGATAGATAGATAGATAGATATGAGATAGATAGATAGATAGATATGAGATAGATAGATATGAGATAGATAGATAGATATGGGATAGATAGATAGATATGAGATAGATAGATAGATATGGGATAGATAGATAGATATGGGATAGATAGATAGATAGATAGATAGATATGGGATAGATATGAGATAGATATGGGATAGATAGATAGATAGATAAATATGGGATAGATAGATAGATAGATGATATGTGATAGATAGATAGGAGATAGATAGGAGATAGATAGATGGAAAGATAGAGATAGATAGATAGGAGATTGAGATAGAGATAGATAGAAATGAGATATATAGATAGATAGATATGAGATAGATAGATATGGGATAGATAGATAGATAGATAGATAGATAGATAGATAGATAGATATGAGATAGATAGATAGATATGAGATAGATAGATAGATAGATATGGGATAGATAGATAGATAGATATGGGATAGATAGATAGATAGATAGATAGATAGATAGATAGATAGATAGATAGATAGGAGATAGATAGATAGATATGAGATAGATAGATAGATATGAGATAGATAGATAGATAGATATGGGATAGATAGATAGATATGGGATAGATAGATAGATATGGGATAGATAGATAGATATGGGATAGATAGATAGATAGATAGATAGATATGGGATAGATAGATAGATATGGGATAGATAGATAAAAATATATGAGATAGATAGACCCCCCAATAAATGAATTACTCCAAGGCGCTACAGAAATAAATCAATGATGGCCTATTTGTTGTAAACTAGAATAGGAGGGTAACAGTTGTACGGTTTTCATGTATGATTCTATTTTTCAACCTATACAACCTTACCTATCATGCGGGGTAATTGCCCCGAAAAGAGCGTCCCCGCTCCAGGTGGCTGGCCCTAATAGGCCCTATCATCCCCTGTCAAGTAACAACAAAGCAGATAATATAACCATCATTGATCTAATTCTGTAGCCCATTGGAGTAATTATTTTATTGAATGCAAACGTAATACTATCAATGAACCTAAATAAGCAGTCAAGACAAAACCTTTAATTTATCCTTATAAAAAATTTTATAAGGATAAAATTTTTATGCTGATTTAGGTTCAGTGATAGTACGTTTGCATGCAAGTGACAGAGAGTTTAATACTGCACAAAATAGGTAACAGGCAACCAGAGCACACATGGACACAGGATGGAAGGACGAGGTCTACACAGATGGTGTCCTGGTTGGAATCCTACATTTGGCCACAATGTATTAACCTATTCATCTGATTGGAGTTATAGAGCAAGTTAAGTAGAAATCCCAGGTATAATGGGCAGTGTGTGCAAGCTTGACACAGGTTGAGGCCAGCAAGTCTACCATATGTAATGCTTGCTTTTTGGAACTATAACCCTGTAGTGACCGGCCAATTTTAAAGACGTTGTCTCGCCACAAAGTGAGAAGTCAAAAACGTCACTGATGTCCGTTCTCTTACAGCCTCTTTCATAAAGAAGCAAATCGCTTTTCAGATCCGAGCGTATTCCAGCACTCTAGTCCAATATTTCCAGCAAGCAAATGAGTGATTATAAGTGCCTATAAAATGCGAGATGATTGCTTCCTGTTGAATGGGGACTAGAGCTGCAAGGTATGGAACCCTTCCCACAAGGAAAGGACAATCCACCAAAGTTGGGGACCTAAGGGCCCGTCCCCACGGTAGAGTTTTCAGTCCGATTTACAGACGGTTTTCGGATTTGGAAACCGTCTGTGCTCCGACTGTCAACCTTTCACATAGAATTAAAGGGGTTTTGCCACGATGTAATGTTGACGTGGGATCCTCCAAAATGGGTATTTAGTCACTTTTCTAAATATATGTGATTACAAAAAGTGAAGCCTGTGAGACCTGCAGCATTGCTCAGTCCCCCTTAGTTTTCTGACAGTTTACATTAGACACCACCAGGACACTGACAGGAGCTTATCTGGCTGCGCTTGCGTGTTTGCACTTCTTATCTGATGACAGGGAACATAAATGAGCTTGCATGGGGCTGGGGAGAAAGTGCAGTGTATGAGTGTGTGCTGTATACAGAATCCACTGTTGTAATGTTATTATTTGAGTAAACTTTTGAGACGCTCCCTTCTTCCTCACTCTCTGCTCACCCCCTCCCTCTCACCCCTGCAGCCTTCATGACTCAGCATGCTTTGTTTATATTCTCCCCTGAGCTCATAAGGAGGGAAGGAACTCACTTCGTGGCTAAACCCCTGTAAATAGAAAATCCATGCAGTAGTCCACACTGCACGGATTTTCTACCGGACTTTTTTTGACACCGCCGGCATTCCTAAAGACTTAGCACATGTTCATTCTTCCAGACGGTTTTCGGGCAGAACATGAACAGTGAAGGGAAAGGGCTTGAATCTGCAAAACGCGGGCAAAAGCCGTCCCCTTATGTGCAACAAAACGATAAAATACCAGTCAGATTATCTGACCGGAATTTTGTCATTGCCGTGTGAACGCAGCTGAAGACATCTTCCATGGAATTGGAACATAATGGCCACACATTCTCTTCCTGAACCTCAGAGGGGCCCGAAATCCTGTGTTAAACACCAGTGACAGTGACCACACAGTGATGTAAAAAATAAATACAGGCCGTCCCCGGGTTACGAGCGGGAGAGGGACTGTAGGTTTGTTCTTAAGTTGAATTTGTATGTAAATCAGAACAGGTAGATTTATTAAATGTGACTCCAGCACAAAAAGTTTGGTTTTTTTGGTTTTGGATAGTGCAGGGAAGGGTTTTTACATTGGTTTTGCAGTCTCTGCCCCGTTAAGAAGATTTCACCTCATTTTCACCTCATGTGCTGCTGTGGCATGCTGGAACTTGTCGTTCCATAGCTCCTATCTGCTGTGGAACATGGAACGACAAGTGCCAGCACGCCCCATAGGTCTCTATTTGTAACTAGGGGATAGATGTAAGTCGAAACGTTGTGAGTCGGAGACTGCCTGTACATAGGAATTTGCACAGTGACATCCAGATGGATTATATAATATAATAGAGGGGTGTGCTCGATGGGATGTGACAAACTGAAGTGCAGTGCAGAGTGCCGTCTCCTCCAGTGGGATCCCACACCCAGCAAGGTCAGGCACCCCGGGGTCACTGCTGCTGGGGCATATTATATCTCCTGGAGATCACATCACCTACATTCTGCATATATCATGCAGCCCAGTGTACATCCAAAACTAAACCACAGGTACAGAGCAAGTGGGGTTTTGTTCTGGGCGTACACTGGGCTGTAAATGTAATTTTATCAATGGTTCTGTAACAAAAACCTTATTACATTTATTTATTTTTTAGTACATTCTGTTTAACAGTCTACAAATGTTCAATGGAAGAAGTTTCATCATGTCTTCCAGGAAGTTAGAGAGACTATAACAGTATGAAAAGTAACCTTTACTAGATAAATTTAAGACAATGTGAACATGTACAGTCATACAAGACTATACACTGTATCATATACAGTCATACAAGACTATACACTATATCATAAACAGTCATACAAGACTATACACTGTATCACAGTCATACAAGACTATACACTATCATATACAGTCATACAAGACTATACACTGTATCATATAAAGTCATACAAGACTATACACTGTATCATATACAGTCATACAAGACTATACACTATATCATATACAGTCATACAAGACTATACACTGTATCATATAAAGTCATACAAGACTATACACTATAACATAAACAGTCATACAAGACTATACACTATATCATATACAGTCATACAAGACTATACACTATATCATATACAGTCATACAAGACTATACACTATATCAAAAAGTCATACAAGACTATACACTATATCATAGTCATACAACTATACACATATCAACATACAGTCATACAAGACTATACACTATATCAAATACAGTCATACAAGACATATAAAACTATATCATAAGTCATACAAGACTATACACTGTATCAAAAAAAGTCATACAAGACTATACACAGTATCACATAAAGTCATACAAGACTATACACTGTATCATATACAGTCATTAAGATTAACTGTGTCATTATACAGCATCACAAACTAAGCACTGTTATCCACGTATACAAGAAAACCTATACTCATAAAAGATTACAATTTTACACTGTATATATGTTATACCAAGACTTTCACTATAAAAACCCCATATTGATAGACTATACATGTGAATACATTTATAGTCATACATGGAGCCTATAACTATCATACAAAGACAGTACCAAGATATACACCCGTATTCAATAATAGTCAACATAGTATATAGTACATTAATCTCATTTCACAGACGTTTTAATCCCTTTTGCCAGTCATAAAAGACTATATATGGGTATGTTATAAATATATATAAGAATAAATGTGTGTATATAGTGTATATACTAAGATAAGCTTGTCTTACAAGTCTACAGACCTATGCTCTGTTTATCATTATTTACGCCGTCCTTGTAGAAGCTTTACAAATATTGCAACATAAACGTCAAACCAAGACTATTACACTATATCAAAAACCACTCATACAATAACATCCTCCGTTCGTCACTAAAATACTCAAATCATACCTACTCTATGACTAGGTCATACAAGACTATACAACTATATCACATACAGTATACAAGACTTACACTATATCATATAAAATCATACAAGACTATAACTTATCATAGTCATACAAGACTTTTACACTATATCATATACAGTCATTAAAAAGACTATACACTGTATCTATTTCAGTCATACAAGACTATAACTATATCATATACAGTCATTACAAGACATACACTGTTCACAGTATACAAGGGCTATACACTTCATATTGGTCATACAAGACTATACACTGTATCACAAAAGTCATACAAGATTACACTTTATCACATCGTCATACAAGACTATACACTATATCATATACAGTCATACAAGACTATACACTGTATCATATAAAGTCATACAAGACTATACACTATCATATAAAGTCATACAAGACTATACACTATATCATATAAAGTCATACAAGACTATTTCACTGTATCATATAAAGTCATACAAGACTATAACTATATATTACAGTCATTTCAAGACTATACACTGTATCATATAAAGTCATACAAAGACTATACACTATCATATAAAGTCATACAAAGACTATACACTGTATCATATTTCGTCATACAAGACTATCACATATATCATATACCCGTCATACAAGACTATACACTGTATCATATAAAGTCATACAAGACTATTTCACTATTCATATAAAGTCATACAAGACTATACACTATATCATATACAGTCATAAAAAGACTATACACTGTATTTATATAAAGTCATACAAGACTATACACTATCATATAAAGTCATACAAGACTATACACTATATCATATACAGTCATACAAGACTATACACTGTATCACATAAAATCAGACAATACTAAACACTATCATATACAGTCATACAAGACTATACACTATCATATAAAGTCATACAAGACTATACACTGTATCATATAAAGTCATACAAGACTATACACTATCACATACAGTCATACAAGACTATACACTGTATCACGACAAAGTACAAAGCATCATTTGGAAGCATTGAAACGGATGTGTCCGCAGTTAGTCGGACAGCAGCTCCACAAACTGAAGCGCTGTTTCCACTATAGGCATTAGAAACTGGATACTCAAAAGATTAGAATATCACTGATATGATGTTTGATACCAATAATTTCAGTCAAGTAGAGAAACCCCTATATAGACTCATTACAGTGTGAATGACATGGCTTAGTAGAATACATGTGTGAGCCCTATAACAAATACAAAGACAGTCCTGGAGAATCCCCTTTACTTCCAATTAAATTTTTTGAGATGCACTAGTATATAGGTATACTTAATCTCTGTACACAGACGTGTTTGGTAAGTCCATTTTGGCCACTGCCATATATATATATATATATATTATAAATTTTTTTTTTTTTGTGTGTTTTGTAATGTATATATAATTTTAGTTGTAGTATATATAATAAATATATGTATTTTTAATAGTGTGTATATATATTGTAAGCTTGCGCTTAACTCTGGGACGCCCTCTTGGCCCGTCTCGGGGGTTTCTCACTTGGTTTTGGGACCGCCGTCCGTGGTAGAACGCTCTTGGCACAAAATCTTGCAACACAGAGGAACGTTTCAATCGGGCCTCAGCCAGCTTTATTGAGGCACACAGTTACAGAAAAACCCAACTCATAAAATTAAATCCTTGGCCGTCTGGCCACTAACTATACGTGAAATACGTCCCTCACTACCTGTGGACTTGGCCTACTGCCAGGGCCACAACCACGTTTAACCAGCCTCTGCTGGATTCGGCTTCCTGAAGGCAGCCGCCTGCTTGCCTCAAGCCCCTGGGGGGGCCAGAGCTCTCCTCCAGCTCTCCTCCCGCTCCTCCACTCTCAGGTGGCAGACCACGCCCCCCGATCACCTGGAGAGACAGGCTTTTTATAGCCATCCAGAGACTGGCCCAAAACCAGACATGGAACCCCGGGGACCTGGAATGTGGGAACAACCACCCACCCATCTGCATCTGTTCCGGGGAAGCCAACCCATAATGGCTGGATATCAGCCATGCTATATACAGCTGTCAGCAGCCTAGTGTTGCTGACAGATAACCCTTGGCTCCCCCCACCAAGGCCAGGCCCTTGGTGGCATGTCTCTACCAGTATGACTGCCCCTAGTGGCAGAAACAGACAACCACTCTTAGTCGCTCTTAGTCGCCCTGCCACCGTTCCGACTTTCATCTGTCCCCTAGTTACAAACGCAGACTTAGTTCCATGTTCCACAGCAGATAGTAGCTGTGGAACGACAAGTGCCAGCATGCCACTGCAACACATGAGGTGAAAATGGGGTGAAATCTTCTTAACAGAGGCACAGACAGCAAAACAAATGTAAAAACCCTTCCCCGCACTATCCAAAACTAAAAAAAAAATAACTTTGTGCTGGAGTAACATTTAATAAATCTACCTGTTCCGACTTACATACAAATTCAAATTAAGAACAAACCTCTTGTTCATAACCCGGGGACTGACCGTGTAACTTGTTGTTGTATAAGAGAGGTCATTAGCTCTCACTGGCATCAAGCAGGTCTCTTTGCTATAGGAGGTACCATCAGCTCAGGAGCTCTGCCAGTCAGTGGGCTTGTGTGACCCTCATGGAGCAGGCCTCTTAGCTATGGGAGGCGGCAGCAGCAGCAGTTTAGGAGCTCTGCCGGTCAGTGGGCTTGATGTGACCCACATGATCCTGGCCTCTTTGCTATAGGAGGTAGCAGCAGCTCTGCCGGTCAGTGGGCTTGATGTGACCCACACGCACCAGGCCTCTTTGCTATAGGAGGTACCATCAGCTCAGGAGCTCTGCCGGTCCGTGGGCTTGTTGTGACCCACATGGACCTGGCCTCTTTGCTATTGGAGGCAGGCGCTACCAACAGCTCTGGCGGTCAGGGGCCTCTTTGCTATGGTAGGTAGCAAAAGCTCAGCCGGTCGGTGGGCTTGTGGTGACCCACATGGACCTGGCCTCTTTGCTATGGGAGGTAGCAACAGCTCAGGAGCTCTGCCGGTCCGTGGGCTTGTGGTGACCCACATGGACCTGGCCTCTTTGCTATTGAAGGCAGGCGCTACCAGCACCTCTGGCAGTCAGGGGTCTTGTTGTGACCCACATGGACCAGGCCTCTTTGCTATTGAAGGCAGGCGATACCACCAGCTCTGGCAGTCAGGGGTCTTGTTGTGACCCACATGGACCAGGCCTCTTTGCTATGGGAGGCAGCAGCTCTGCCGGTCCGTGGGCTTGTTGTGATCCACATGGAGCAGGCCCTTTGCAGGAGAGGCTCTTTCAACGCTGCATGGAGTAGATAGAGTTTGTCTTACCCAGTCAGTAGGCCTTTCCATCAAAGATGGTCTGAGAGACAGAGGACTCTAAGCCACGTGGGCTTGTTGTGATCCACATGGTACAGGCCTTGCAGGACTGACCTCTTTGCTCCTGCATGGAGTAGATAGAAGTTGGTCTCTACCAGTCAGTAGGCCTGTTCCATCTAAGATGGTCCTGAAGAGTACAGAAGTGACTCTAAGCAGGAAAAAAGAGAAGAACCAGGTGCCACACACCCCGGAGTACTGTGATGCACTGCTCATTTAACTTGAGGCGAGTTCCCTGCAATGAATCATGGTAATTTATGCAAATTAGGGGGAGAGGTTGCTTATTTATTACTTTAAGGAGAACATCCAATGTTATTCTTTGATATTTTATACCTATATATCATGATTGAAAGAAGCCCTGGAAAATTAATGGAATAAAAAATGTATAATTAACCTAATGTCATCATTCTGAACAACCTGGAGATTTAACAGACAACGTCTACTTTTAAAGAGGGAAAAAAAATCCATCACTAAATAGATGTATTACAGTGTATATACACCATGTACTGCAAGAGCAAAGCTTAGGTGTAGATCAAAAGGATCAATGTTCTTCATTCGGGAGAGCCGCCATAACGGTGGAGACTTCGGAGACCAAAAATGAAATTTTGCAATTTTTTAAAAATTTAAAAAAACTCAAAAACAAGATCCTGGGCTGCAAGGGGGGGGGCCCTTTTTGGAAGCAAATGTTTCCTTCATGAAACCCCCCCAAAGAGCCTTGAAAAAAATTTTTAAATGTAAAAAAGGCCCCCCCTGTTTCCTTTCCCTTTCCCCCAGTTTTTTGATTTTTGGATGTACGTAGATTGGGGGCTCCCCCATAACTGATACAAGCGCCCGCGCCCCGGGGGAATTTTCAGGCTTTATTTTTGTTTTTCCCCCCGCATCTTCCTTCTTATGTTTATGTCCCCCGGTTCCCGGGAGGTATGTTTCAAATTTTTTTTTTGGCTTCTGGGGTTTTAGGTGAAAGGGTTCTTTTTGTGGGGTTTTTTAAGTTTGCTGTACATTTTGCACCCCCTCTTTATGTGGGGCTGTGAAATTTTAAAATTTTCAGGTTTTTAAATTTTTTTAGTCCCCCTTTTATATATATATAAAAAAATTTTATATTAAAAAAAATATTTTTTTTTCATTTAGGGGGAAAAAATTCACCCCCAAATTTTCCTTTAATATAGAATGAGTTGATTACTGAAGGGTGGAGTTTTCTCCGAAAAAGCATTGCAAAATTTAAAAAAAGAGGGATTAAAATTTGATAGAAAGATCTGGTTATTTGGGGGAGAAAATGGAGAAAGGGGTGATTATCTCTAGGGGGTTTCCCCCTGTTTTTAGGTGGGTTTTTCCTGGGGTAATACAGTATGAGGTTTGGGTTTAGAGGAAGGGGTTTGGGTTGAATAAAAAGGTTGGGGAGGGGTTTTTTTTGAGAGGAAAGGGGGTTTTTGGTTTTTGGAAAATCAGGGGGGGGAGAGATTGTATCATTAAAAGGTGGCGGAAAGGGTCATCAGTAATGGGGCTGGGGGAGGGAGGTTTTTAAAGGAAACAGAGCAAATTTTTAGGTTTAAGATGGGCTTGGGGGGGTCTGGGGGTTGAAGCTTCCCCTTTATGGTGGGTCTTAAGTACATTATTTTAAAATAGGGAAATTTGTCCCGATTTAAAAAACCTTTAAGTGGGGGAGTCTTTCCCTGAAACATCTCATTGATTATGTACAGAGTAGAGGGATTGACTGGGCAGAAAAGATCTGGGTTATTGGGGAAAAGGGGGTTTGGGGGAAAGATGGGTGAACTCTTGGGTTCCCCCAAAAAAAGGGGGTTGGGGGTTTTTGGCCCCTTTGGAAAAACACGTACTGAGGTTTTTGGGTTTAGGGGAACAGGTGTTGAGGTTTGGAGAAAAGGGGGGAGAGCGGGGCATCAGTAATGGTGGTGGGGAGGCTGGTACAGTAATGGTGGCTGGGAGCCTTTTATAGTAATGGCGGTGGAGAGCTGGTTAACAGTAAAGGCCTGGAGAAGCAGGATTTCAGGAGCAGGGGCATTTTGCAGGTTTTATAAAGGGGCAGGGTTTTGTAGGTTGGGGCCCTTCCCCCTTTTTGATGTGGAAATTTTAAATACATTGTTTTTAAAAAGAATTGTTTTTGAAATTTCCTTTAAGTGGGGGGAGTCCCTTCCCCCAAAAAATGTCCAAATTTATTTTGGGGAAAAAGTAAAAGGATTGAAATTTTGATAGAAGATTGGTTATTGGGGGTGAATTTGGATGGGGGAAAGAAGAAAACTCTGGTTTCCCCCTTTTGGAGAGGAATTTTGAGAAGGGGTTGGCCTGGGATAAACACCCGAAAAAAGGGGTTTGGGGTGAGAGAAGTTTTTTGGTGGATAGAAAAATTTTTTGGGTTTTGGAAAAATAGGGGGGGGAGAGCTGGGCATCAGTAATGGTGGTGGAGAAACAGGTTAAAAGGGCAGAGATTTGTGCAGGTATATAGAGGGGCAGGGTTGAGGTTGACAATTTTGCAGGTATATAGTGGTTTCAAAGGGTCCCGGAGGTTTACATTTTTGCAGGGATATAGATGGGCCCACGGGCTGGAAAGGTTTAGAATTTTGCAGGTTAAAAAAGTTTGGGGGTGCCGGGGTGTAGGTTTTAGCATTGTGCAGGTTTTAAGATGGGCTTTCACGGGTTGAAGGTTTAGCATTGTGGGAGGTATATAGATGGGGTTCACGGTCTGAAATTGAAACATTGTGCAGGAAAATAGATGGGGGGGCGGGTCTGTAGGTTGAGAAATTTTGGGAGGTAAAATAGGGGTGGGTGAGGGTCGTAGGGGTTTAGATTGGGGGAGGGGAAAAAGAGGCGCAGGGGCTGTAGGTTGAGGGATTTTTGCAGGGATATAGATGGGGTGCAGGGTCTGTAGGGTTTAGCATTTTGGGAGGTTTTATAGAAAGGGGCTGTAGGTTGAAGCTTCCCCTTTTAAAAAAAGGAAAACTTTCCCCTTTTAAGTGTGGGGGGGAAAAATCTTCTGCTGAGGTGAGAGATGTGGGGAGGAGGCCGGAAACGAAGGGGCAATAATGGTTTGGGTTTTTGGGGATTTTGGGGTTTTAGGGAAAAAAAAGGGGGCTGCTTATGCATTTTAGTGAGGAAGTGGTAGACCCCCGGATTAGTGGATGTGGTTTGAGCCCCCGGATTTAGTGAGGGGGTGGTAGAGACCCCCAAGTAGTGAGGATTGGAAGCCCCCCGGGGGAAAGAAATGAGGATGTTGGTTTGACCCCCCCCGGAAAAGGTTAAAAAAATGAGGATGTGGTAGAGCCCCCCCATGGGAGTTAAAGGGGGTTTTAAAACCCCCCCGGAAAGTAGTGAGGAAGTTGGGAGAGCCCCCCCGTATGGGGTTTTGGGGGATGTGGGGTTAACCCCCCAATTTTTTGAGGGGTTTTAGAAACCCCCCCATGTAGTGGGATGTGGTTTAAAACCCCCCCGGGTGGGGTTTTGGGGGAAGTTTAAACCCCGGATGAAGAGGGGTAAATTTAAAAGCCCCCCCAAATATTTAGGATGTGGTAGAGCCCCCCCAAAGTAGGGGGATGTGGGGCCCCCCGGGTTTAGTGAGGATGTTGGGAAGCCCCCCCAAAGTAGTGAGGGATGGGAAGCCCCCCCCATGTAGTGAGGATGTGGGGAGGAACCCCATGTAAATAGGAGATGGGAGAGACCCCCGGGGTAGTTAGGAGCGGTTTGAGACCCCCCGGATTAAGTGAGGGAGTGGGAGAGAAACCCCCGGGGAAGTCATTGCTGGGAACACGCGTTGAGGGGGCCATCCTGGTTGGCCCCTTTATGGGTGAGGGTGTGGAAATTTTGTATATAGTTAAAAACTTTTTTATACAGGGAAACCGTGGTGTTTTGGATATGAAAAAGTAAAGAGTCTGTTTACAGGGGAAGGGGGGTGTAAGGAAAGTGTAATAGTTTTAAAAAGCTCGTAAAAAAAGGGGAAGCGGGGGGTGTATGATTGTGGTTTTAGTAATTAAACTCGTATACCCGGGTAAGCGGTGGTGTTTGGATTGGGGTAAAATGTATAGAGCTTTTTTAAAACCGGGGAACTTTTTTGTTTTGGATTGTGGTAAAATAAAAATAGAGCGTGTAACAGGGGAAAACATGGGGTATGGAAAATTTTGTATATAGAAAAGACTTGTAACAGGGTAAAACATTGGGGTTAAAGGATTGTGTAAATAGTATAGAGCTCTGTATTTCAGGGGAAGCAGGGGGGTAAAGGGGTTTTTAAATATGGCTGTGGTTGTTGAAATTAAAATAGAGCTTGTAAAAAAGGGGGAAAACGTGGGGTAAAAGGTTGTGTAAAAAGTATAAGCCTGTATACAGGGAAAGCAGTGGTTAAAAAATTGTGAATTTTAGTATAGAGCCTGTTTTTGGGGAAGGGGGTGGTGTATGGATTGTTATATAGTATAGAGCCTGTATACAGGGGAAACGGTTTGGTTTTTATGATTGTGTATATAGTAAAAGAGCTTGTATACGGGTAAAACAGTGGAGTATGGATTGTGTATAAAGTATAG
Source organism: Phyllomedusa bahiana (assembly GCA_025379985.1). NCBI lineage: Eukaryota > Metazoa > Chordata > Amphibia > Anura > Hylidae > Phyllomedusa > Phyllomedusa bahiana. The sequence continues at coordinate 28,224 of JAODAL010019214.1, forward strand.
AGCCTGTATTTCGGGTAAGCAGGTTTTTTTAAAGGGTTGGAAAAAAGTAAAGAGCTGTGAATTTCCCGGGAAAACAGTGGTGTATGGAATGTGTATATAAAAATAAGAAAAACCTTTTATAAGGGTTTAAACAGTTTGGGGTTTTTGGATTGTGTATAAAAGAAAAGAGCTTGTTAAAGGGTAACGGGGGTGTATTGGGTTGTGTAAATGTAAAGGCCCGTAATACAGGGTAATCGGTGGGAAAGGGTTGTGTATATAGTTTTTAGGCTCGTATACGGGTAAGCAGTGGTGTAAGGAATTTTGTTATTGTATTTGAGCTCTGTTACAAGGGGAAAACAGTGGTGTAGGATTGGGTTTTTTTAGTATAGAGCTCTGTATAAAGGGTAAGCAGTGGGGTATGGGTTGTGTTTTATGAAAAAGAGCCTTTGTATTTCAGGGGAAAAACGGGTGGTGTAAAGGATTTTGAAATAGTAAAAAAACTCTGTATAAAGGGAAAAACAGTGGTGTAAAGGATTATTTTTAAAATTTGTAAAAGCTCGTTTTACAGGGGTAACGGTGGTGTATGGATTGGTTTTAAAAGAAAAAAGCTCTTATACAGGGGAAGCAGTGGTGTATTGGGTTTTGTATATAGTAAAAGGGCTCTGTATACAGGGGAAGGGGGTTGGTGGGAAAGGATTGTGTATATAGTAAAAGACCTTTTAAAAAACGGGTAAGCGTGGTGTGTGGATTGTTTATAGAAAAGAGCTTGTATACAGGGTAAGCAGTTTGGGGTTTTTGGGTTGTGTTAAAAAATTTTAAAACTTGTATACAGGGTAAGCAGTGGGGTAAAGGGTTTTGTAAAGGCTGCTCGGGCAAATTTTCGGCATTCCTTTTATTTCAGTTATGATGTTTTTTTTTGTATTGATGTATTTTCCCCCCTTGTTCTAAACACATCCTGAGGTGCCCGGGTTTTCGTTTCGTCCATGTCCTACTGTCTGCCCCCCTTTCCCTCCTGGGGGCTCATCATTCCAGTGCTTTCTCTTTTTCCCTTTTTTTTCTCTAAAATTTAAAAAAATTTATTTTTATCCTTTTTTTGACTTTTGGGTATTTTTTTGTGATTTAATTTTGGTAGAAGAGAATCCGGGGGGAGTTTTATCCGGCCCAAGAACCCGGGTTTCCCACAAGGGTTACACTAGTTTTTATTTACACTTTGCTATTTCAGGTATTAAGGGTGTTTGAGTTTTTTCTTTCATATTTCTTTTTCCCTTTAAAAGGAAAAGAATTGGGTTTAGTTTGGAAAATTTTTTTATGTTTTTGTTTCCCGCAGAAAGCCCTTTAAACGTTTTTGGGGGAAATTTGGTGTTTTTTTTGATTTTAAACCCATTGTTTTTTTGAAACCCTTTATTGCTAAATAATTGGGAGGGGTAAGGATAGCAGTTCAAGGTTTTGGTTAATCACTATCAATAAGCATTTCCCAAATTTAAACTTAAAATTTTTTTACATAAAAAAATTTTTTTTGAATGAAAAAGTTTTTTTGTAACACCTAGGTTGGGTTTAAGATTTTATAGAAAAAATAAAAGAAATTTTTAGGAGTGGGGGAGAGGCTCCCGGGCAACCCTCTCAAATTCGGGTAAAAGGCCAGTGGCTTCTCTTCTTTGTGGGTTGAAACAGGCATGCTGATGGTTAGAGGTTTCTTTTGGAATTGGTAATTTACCTTTGTTTATACAGAAGGAAAAAAAAAAACCTCTGAAAAGCCGTTTTCAAACCCCCAAAGAACAAACCTCCAACCACCAGGACCCCCCCACCCCCCGCTGCGGGAAGCAAGGGGGGGGGGTTCTGACCAACACCCCTCCAAACCTCTCCTCCGCAAAACTGGGGGGGTTTCTGACCAGCACCGGGCCCAAACCTCTGCACCGCCCCCTGAGCGGGACGTCGGATTTTCCCCCCATCCCAACCCGGCCCAAACCCTCTGCCCCCGCGGGAAGCTTAAGGCAGGGGGCCCCCAAACCTCTCCTCCCCGCAGATAGCGAGTGGGGGGGTTTTCCCTGACCAGGCACCCGGGTCCAACCTCACCTCCACTGCAGGAAAATCAAGATTTTCTGACCAGGCACCTTTCCAACCTCCCCCCCCCGCTTTTTCAGGAAGTGGGGGGGTTTTTACCGGGAAAGCGGGGCCTTTGTTCAAGTCCAAAGGGGACAAAAAAACAAAGCCCAAAGAAACCAAAGGGGGGAAAATTTGCAATATTACTTTTTTCCACTCATCTCTTATTTTAAATTGGCGGGGTTTTAAAAATGTGAAAACCCCTTTGCTTTGGGGGAATTTGGGCCAAAAAATTTTTGCAAAAAATTTTGGGCCCTTTTCATCCAATGGGAAACCCAAACCAATTTGCAAAATTTAAACCCATAATCCCCTTTGGGAGCCATAAATTTTGATAAATTAGTTTCCCCCCAAGGGGAATCCACCAAATTTTTGCAAAATTTCCAAATATTTGCTTCTTTTGCTCAAAAAGTCGCTTGGCCCGAACAACCTAAAGGATGGGGAAAATGCAAAAAAAATCGTGAAATTTTTTATGCCCAAAACATTTTAAAAGAAGTGGGGGGAGCTAAATAAAGTAAAAAAAAAATAGAAAAAAATTAAAAAATTTATTATGGGAAAATTTTTTTAAATTTTTTTAAACAGCTTTTAAAATGTGGGAAAGGGTTTTTCCATAATTAACCTACATGGGTTTCTTTGTTGTTGGATCCTTCCCGTGCGCAGGGAAACCCGGGGGAAAACCCCACCTTGCAGGGGTGACATTTGGGGGACCCTTTTCCCTGCGTGGGGGCACAGGGGAGGACCCCTCCGTCAGCACCCCCGGTCCCCCCCACTTTTTGGGCCAGGGCCTTTCGGGGCGAAAACGGCAAGGGCCCCCTGCTTCCGCAAGGTTTTAGCAGGGGAGGACCGGGCCGGGCACAGGGCCCGGTCCAACCCACACTTGCGGACCAGGCCTTGCAGACTGACACTAGGCGATAGCCCCCCATGCTCTTGAGCATGTAGCAGAGCAGTAAGGTCTCCCACTCTATCAGTAGCCTGTTCCATCTCTAAGATGTGGCTTCAGAGTGCAGAGCCACTCTAATGTCGTTGGGAAAACGGGTTTGTGCACAGACACGTGAGTATTTTCTATGCACTGTGTAATTTAACTTATGGCGAGTAATCTGCAATGCAATATGGGCGGAGTATGCAAATTAGGGGGCGGGGTTAACAAAACATAAATCTCAGCATAAAAGGCGAGGTCTTTAGTGGAGGGGGTTTTTTTCTAACTTATATGGAGCAAATGACTCCAACTTCATCTGTGATACACACTTTCTACACTTAACTTAAGGAGACTATACAATGTTATATACATACAAAACATCGGAGAACGTCAAGATTGGAAGAAATCCTGAAATATTCTTACAATACTAAATATAGAGCAAAACCAATGCTCAATGTCATCATTCCAAAGATATAAATTTAACAAAATTCTACTTTCTCTGAACTCTAACACCCAATTACAACTGATCATTTGAGTCTATTGTATTTTTAAGCACCCACACAAGAACCGACACTATATTTTTTATTTTCTTCCTTTATCTTGCACAACTATTGCATCAACCACTTCCCACCTATCAGAATCCTATCCATGAATTGTCCTCCCACTTATACGGAGGTGGTGTCAAGGGGACAGCTACTTAACTTAAGGCATGGGGTCTATCTCCTACAACGGAAAACTTGGGAACAGACACTTTGTTATACTTGGAGAGTGGTTTATCAGTGCATATGGGAAGAAAAAAACATAATGCAAATTGTGTAATGAGCAGGGTAATACTGCTATATATATCATTCTAGAAGGCAAGACGTGATGGCAGTTAAGGAGAGAGCTATTACAACACAATATACATACAAAACATCGGAGAACGTCGAGATTGGAAGAATACTAAATATAAAACAAAACCAATGCTCAATGTCATCATTCCGGAGATCCAAATTAAAAAAAATTCTACGTTTCTGAACAAAAATAAGAACAATTATTTGAAGTCTATTTATTTTAGCACACACAATCATGACTACCCAATCCTAAAAATATAAATTTTTTTCCCTTTTCTTGAACTAATTGAAGCGCGCGCGACCACTTAATCAAATGCAGAATCCTATCCATGACGTTGTCCACTCTCTATACGGAGTGTGTCAAGGTGGACAACTACTTATCACCTTAAGGCGAGGGGTAACACTACACCGGTAAACTCGGGACGATCTGTTCTTACTCTCTACTGTTTCACGTAGCCATTATGGCGGAAGCAACAATGCTAAATTTTGTAATCTGAGCAGCATCTCTAGGCTATACATAATTACACTTTCCTGCGGAGGTACAAGTTCCATTCTGCGAGAACGCGTGATAGTGAGTTCGAGCCCGCGAGTGCTTCGCGGTCGAAGAAAAGTCGGGTTCATCACGTCACGTTCTACAGTAGTTCTACTGTTCGTGATGTCAGATTACAACCTGAAAAACTAACGACCGGTTTGTTACGTCCCCGTCCACTTGAGACCGTTGTCTAAAGTGCTGGCAAAATACATCTTCAAATATCTAAAGAACAGGAACGAGAGTAAGAGTCAAGACTCCGAGCGCCTCCTTATAGCGTTCCCAAAGCCAACATCTGATTCCGCTGAAGGTCAATTGCCCTCTTCTTATAGATCCTCTTACACGGCTTATTAAATCGCCAATTCTGTCTTTCTATCCATCAAAGTCTTTATATTTTTGAAAAAAACAAATAAGAAGAATTTTTGGAAAAATTTTATTATGTTTTTAAACTTCTTAAAATTGTTTTATAAGGAAGCTCATGGAAGGAGCTCAGCCCTTGCTTGGGATCAGGTGCAACGCGGCCAGCCACAATGGAAACCAGCCTCTAGATGGACGGCCAATTGCCAAGGGGGCGGGCAGATCATCCTGAAGGGACTAAGTGATTGTCACACTGTGCTGTGGATTGTCAGTTGCAAACTGTGGCCAGGGTGTGAGCCCATGCCAGACACTCACGATGAAACCAGCATCTACATAGAGACGGTCCACATCACACCTAAAACAGACCCAGGCAAGCCATCAAGGATAACAACGATGACACATTAGAACAGGCGCTAATTACTTAGGGCGAGTTTGGTCGTCACTCATACAAGGATGGCTTCAGGGAAGACGGCTCCTAAACACTGTGCGTGCCAGTGCATTGTCTGGATAAAATAACCCAATCTATAGGTATGAAAGGTCTTATATGTTGTCTAATATTGACCAGTGGGTCGTATGGTGATCTTAATTTTGTAGTTCTCGGAGAGATGTGGGGATAACAGGACAGTGATCAAGCAGCGAGTTTATCATGGACATAGTTCAAGTGGGTTAATCAGGTTCTCTCTATCCAGCATCAACAACTCTTTCACAGAGTGGAGGAGGATACATTAAATTCGTTCGCGGTTACACTGACATGGATCAAGACATAGTGATGTTACAGACATAGCTCCGCTACATATTATCCTTTCGATTTATCGAGGTCACATAAGAACCCAAAACAGAAAAAAAACACTAAATGTTCCCCCGATGATCATCTCTTTCCACTGTACGATGGCCATGGTCCCAGCCTGAGCGTCATAGTTGGTTTGGACGCCTTTCATGGTTCAAGCAATTTCGGTGTGTCCATCAGCTGCGGCCAGACAGATATTATGTCAAGAGTCAAACGACTTGTCCTACCACCCGATGAATCGGCTGAGCCGGAATAGTCCTTCTACTGCGATGCTACGGAGAATGGAGGTTACCATAGGAATAGGCGCCCAATAGACCTCGTACGCGAGGCTCATCGACATGCTACTGTAAATGACATGGAGCGCCAATCCTTTTAGGACCTAGATGTCAGGTTTACAGAAATATAGACTCTATTAATGGACATCATCATAATAGCTCAGGGGTAACTGTGCGGCCTCTCATGCTGAAGACCCAGGTGCTATCACTTGAATCTCATCTACTAAGTTGAATGGCGCGAATATCGGACTATATTTTATGCATATGCCAGCCTCGCCTTGTATACCATAAGTTCTTTGTGAGTCCATCCAAAGCCATAGACATTATGACCCTCTCTACCAGAGAACTCGCTCAGGATTCGACTTACCCAGGATCTACCAGCCACACACTGCGTGTTGTACTCCATTACCATCTTCTCATCCGCTATGAGCAACATCAGCCTCTGAGAAGTTAGTGAGCGTTTCTTAATGTCATTATCGAGATAGGAGGGTGACCTAACTAGATTACAGATAATAACCGGACCTACAGGAGATTAGAACCCAGGTCTCCCATAGACAATGCCTGCAGGCTGCTTATACCAGCAACCCACAGGTAGAGCTGGAAGACAAGAGAGAAATTTCTGATTGTCATCAGTCAAAAGTGATATAATGGTGAATAGAAATGTTTTAAGACATAAGAAAGAAAGAAGGATAAAAAGACATTACCAGTATCCATCAAGTGTCTCCAGGCATCTCCACCCCAAGCCCAGACTTATAGGACGCGGATGTCCTTTACTTTCCCACCCCAAGTTAGACATCCAAGGCTCAACAAGTCAAATCTCAGAGCTCAACATAGACTTCACTGGCAGCCCTTTCCCAATGTATGGGGGTAAACAGTCTCACGAGAAACTAATTAAGGAAAAAGAAGACCCTGGGATTAGACTTCTCCCTCTCCTATGGCTCAGCCTATTCTCACCAGGCCCAGGATCTCCAGCAACCACTAAGGCTGTGTCCTTTAGCGTCCTCTACTCTCCATGCATGATATGCCTTCTCACCAAGCTCTGAGAAGTTATTAACGTTCTTCTTCAAATGCTGAGTCTCATCGGTGACTGCTGGCGAGCAAACTAACCCGATTACAGAGAAGAATGGGAATATAGGAGCGACCAAGAAACCACAATCTCTCCCACATGCATTGCATTAGTAACGCTTCTAGAACACCCTCTGACCCATGTGGTGTAAACATCTTGGCGTGCACACTAGTGGTCCATTCTAGAGTATATTCACATCATCATCAGTCAAAAGTTATATAATGGGGAATATAAACATCTCAAGACATTTTTTTTTTTGGTAACATCTCAAGACACAAAAATGGGAAGCGATGGATCATCACGGCTAGTTTATCCGCTCTGACAACATTCACAGCCCATGTCCAAAATTCTCTTTAACATTACACCTGGTCTTTTACTTTTCTCTTCTACACTTCCAGTTGTGGTACTGGCGTGTATCTCACAACACGTTTAGTCCCTCACAGAAGAGTGCAGCACAGTCCAACCAGCTCTCCATTCTCGGCCAACATCCTTGTAGATCCCATACACCCCCATACATCTGAATTTATCCTCTGGATCGCATGCAGATCTTCTAGTCAAGAAAATGCGACATGCTCACACAGCTAAGAGATGTCCGACATTGCTTTATGTTTTTGAAGAGCAGGATCGCCAAGAGCTTCCAGTACTAAACGCTGGTCCCCTACTTCAATGACCCTGATTAGTGCAGCCCATCGACTGGTGATGTTTGGCTCATTGACCCTCCACAGCTCGTATGGAGTTCCCTGGATGGGTGTTGTCATGGCATCCTATTGGAACCTTCCACAGCAGCTTTGTGGGGCCCCCTGGATGGAGGCGTTGATTGGCTCTATGAACCCCTTCCAAGCATCTTGAGGGCCACCGGATCGGTGGTGTTGCCTCTATGGCCCTCCAGCAGCTGTGGCTCCCCTCGGATCAGGGTGGTTTAGGCATCTACTGGACCCTCCCGAGCAGCTTGGGGCCCCTGGAATGTATGTTGGAGCCTCTATGGCTACCAGCAGCTGGGGAGTCCCTGGATGGTGGTGTTGGCTCATATGGACCCTCCAGCAGCTGTGGGCCCCTGGATGGTGGTGTTGGCTCTATGGACCCTCCAGCATGTGTCGAGCCCATGGTCTGGTTGGTGTTGGCTCTATGCTCCTCCAGCAGACCTGTGGGCCCCCTGGAATGGTGGTGTCTGGCATACTAGTGGTGACCCCCAGCACTTGGCAGCCCCTGATAGAGGTGGATTTGTTCGGTTTCCATGGACCCATCCACACTGAGTGTGTGTGCCCCATCGGATAGTGTGTTGCCTCTCATGGACCCTCCAGCTGTGCGGCAGCCGCCTGGATCAGTATGTGAGGAGTAGTTCCATCTCGCCCACACAGACAGCTGTGGGAGCCCCCTTGGATGGTAGTGTGTGTTTTGGTTCCATGGTACCCCCACAGCTGTAGGGCTCCTGGGATGGTGGATTTGGACTCTGTGGACCCGCTGCAGCAGACATGTGTGATCGTACAGATCACGCTCCACACCACACCTGTATGTGACTATACCTAACCTTACTCTATATGGAACCACACTCCCAGCCATCAAACTGCGTCCGTACTACTCACCACGAAGCATATTAACTTTGATATTATGTCAACCTGTGTCATAATCATTGACCGACAATGTACTGTGTTATTTGCTAGATTATTTTGACATATAGGTAAATTGTGATGGAATTCACTCCAACCTATTTATCAAGCAGCGTCCACATAGAACATTGCATCTCTAAGCAATAATAACAACCCACTAGGTGATTAGGCCGGCTGTCTGACTCCTAGAATGGTACACCCACTCTAAAGGGTTCGAGTCTCAACACACACATTGATTCCTTCTCTACCTCAGTCCTTTTTTCTTGTTTCACTTTGAACTTCAGTGCACAGCATCTTTTACTGCTTCTCAACTAGGCTCAGTACAGTAGGACAACAGGTCGTAGCTATAACAGACCAGTGACTGCACCCCAGTCAGGAGAGATCAAACAGGTCTGTAGCTTATAACTACCAGTGCTGGGCAGCCACTCAGGAGAGATCTAACAGGTCTGCTACCTATACGACCACAGCACTGCTGCACCTATCAGGAGAGATCGACACAGGTCTCTTGTATGTCTCTATCTGCAACCAGTTGACTGGGCACCTATCAGGGAGAGATGGAACACGTACCACTGTCAGCTATACGTGACAATACATGCACATGGCAGGCTATGCGAGAGCACAAGTCACTCAACAGGTCTTAGCTAAGCAACCAGCTCGTGACATCTGCAGCCTATCAGGAGAGAAATCAAACAGGTCTGTAGCTAAGCGGACTGAGCGCTTATTGCAGCCCATACAAGAGTGGCACTCCTCTATGGAATACGGTTAGGGACACTGTCTTAGGCTACTTGCTTACCACATGCTTCTGTCTACGACCCGGTGTACATTTGCGGGACCGGAATCTCTCTCTATCTCCTCTCTCATACGCCGTCCAGTCGGGGGTCAGGTTTACTTAAGGATGGGGGAGGGGCTGCTCGCCGGCCCCATAGACATCCATTATCCCGTCGGGATAATGTGCATGTATTGCGCGAGCGTGGGAGACAGGTGCACGTAATCCCATAGTTCCCTACAACAAGAACTGTGACGCTAGTACCGTAAATTTATTGGGACATGATTTGGTCTCGTATTTCGCGCAGTATTGTTGCGGAGTACAGCGACCAAATCCGTCCACCAAAAAGTGAGGACATTGTGAAGACATCGGCCTTATTGAGATAGACATAACATTCAGAAAGTGGATAGTTGGTTCTCTTGCGCACAATCTTTAACATAAAAAGACAGCGCGACGTCCGGTAGTGAGAGAGCAACCCTATAATGTTCATTATACTTTGTATATAATTCCAACCTCCACCCTATAGCCTGATTGTACTGATCTCTTCCTCCTTACTCTTTTTTTTTTTTTTTCAACATTAGAAACAGGGATCTAGCCCACTCGTGATATATTGCCTCAGCTCCCCCAGCCATTCCCCCCCCCCTTTCATGAAGAGAGCCCCCATCATGATTAGTAAGCAAACTTTCTGGTGGAACTTGAGATGTCCTCATCGTTTCAGTTTCACATCTGCAGCATCAGTATGTGTGTGATGTGATAGGAAATCTATCCCTACGACTGGATCCATTCATGAATAATTCTCTGCCGATTTTACGGTTCACAGCTACTAAAAATGATGCGTTTACATGGAAAAGTAACCTACAAATAAAAAAAACAAAGGTGGGAGAAAACCTCAATTACCCGCCTGTTGCTGCGAGATTTAATTTCCACATAATTTTCTCAGCTAAAAACAGAACTAAACAAATTAATACAGCGAGCAAGAAGCGAGCAGTTATTCTAAGCGCGTCTGCAGGAACGCCAGAGGCCAAATCATGTAATCGCTCAAAATAAGCCGAGTGGAATTCATTTCACTAGAATTCGGATTAGATGGAGTGCGAGCGTCTATCGCTGCGGTTGTGGTGAAAAATTAAATGGTTGTGTCCTCTACCCCCCACAGCCCAACAATGCAAGGGTATTCACCGGGACCTATAATGACATATTCTTACAAAATAGGAACAGACTTATACTTAAAGGGGTATCCAGCCTTAGGGTATGTTCACATAGATGATTTGGAGGCTGTTTTGGCGCAGATTCTTTCCCCAAAACAACGTCAAAAACAATTAGAAGTCCCTTTCCATCGATTCCTATGCAAAACCGTGTCATTGTTCATACAGGTTGGTTTTTTTATCTTGGAAAAGGGATCCCAAAAAAAATAAAGCAAAGGGAAAATTGGACCCACATATCTCTTTTTGGGCAATGTTTTTCATCTTTTTGTTCGGGACCCCCTACCAGTAGGGTTACAAGGGGGCAGTGACATCCGTCTGCTCCAGGGCCCCATACACAGTAGGTTACAGAGGAGTGCATTGACATCCGTCTTCCTCCGTGAGCCCCATACACAATAGGTTTAGCAGAAGGTGCAAAGTGACATCCGTTGCTCCGGGGCCCCATACTCAGTAGGTTTAGCAGAGGTGCATTGACGTCCGTCTGCTCCGGGGCCCCATACACAGTAGGGTTAGCAGAGGTGCATTGACATCCTCTTTCCTCCGGGGCCCATAACACAGTAGGGTTGCAGAGGTGCAGTGACATCTGTCTGCTCCGGGCCCCATACACAGTAGGGTTAGGCAGAGATGCATTGACATCCGTCCCTGCTCTGGGGGCCCCATACGCAGTAGGGTAGCAGAGTGCAGTGACATCCCGTTTCCCCTGCCTCCAGTCTCATACACAGTAGGGTTATGCAGAGTTGCGGTGACATCCGTCTGCTCCAGGACCCATACACAGTATGGTTAGCGACGTGCATTGACCTCCCGTCTGCTCCGGTCCCATACACAGTAGGGTAGCATAGGCGTGCAGTGACCTCCGTGCTGCACCGGGCCCATACACAGTAGGGTTAGCAGATGTTGCATGACATCCGTCTGCTCCTGGGGCCCCATACACAGTAGGGTATAGCAGAGGTGCCTTGACATCCGTCATCTCCCGGCGCCCCATACACAGTAGGTTAGCAGAGGTGCAGTGACATCTGTCTGCTCCGGGGCCCCATACACGAGTAAGGGATACAGAGGTGCATTGACATCAGTCTGCTCTGGGGCCCATACGCAGTAGGGTAAGCAGAGGTGCAGTGACACAGTCTGCTCCCAGACTCCAACACATAGGGTTACAGAGGTCGGTGACATCCGTCTGCTCCAGGGCCCCCATACCCAGTAGGGATAGCAGAGGTTGCATTGACATCCGTCTTGCCCCTGTCACCATACCAGTAGGGTTAGCAGAGGTTGCAGTGACATCCGTCTGCTCCGGGGCACCCATACACAGTAGGGTACAGAGGTGCAGTGACATCCGTCAGCTCCGGGGCCCCATACAACAGTAGGTTTAGCAGAGTGTGCAGTGACATCCGTCTGCTCCTGTGCCCCATACACAGTAGGATAGCATAAGTGCATGGCATCCGTCTGCCTTCCGGCCCCATACACAGTAGGTTTACAGAGTCCAGTGACAACCAACGCTCCGGGGCTCCATACACAAGTAGGGATAGCAGAGGTTGCAGTGACAACAGTGTTCTCCGGGGCCCCATACACAGTAGGATTAGCAGAGGGGCAGTGACATCTGTGTGCTCCGGGGCCCCATACACAGTAGGGTTAGCAGAGGTGCAGTGACATCTGTCTGCACAGCGGCACCAAACACATAACCGTTAGCAGAGGTGCAGTTACATCCGTCTGCACAAGGGCCCCATAACAGTAGGGGTTAGCAGAGTGCATGTGGCATCTTTCCTGCTCCGGGGCCCATACACATAGGTTTAACAGAGGTGCAATGACATCCGACTGCGCTGGGGCCCCATACGCAGTAGGGTTAGCAGAGTGCAGTGACATCCCGTCTGCTCAGATCTCCATACACAGTAGGGTTAGCAGAGGTGCGGTGACATCCGTCTGCTCCGGGTCACCATACACAGTAGGGTTAGCAGAGGTGCAGGACATCTGTCTGCTCCGGGCCCATAACACAGTAAGTGGTTAGCAGAGTTGCAGTGACAGCCCGTCTGCCTCCGGGGCCCATAACACATTAGGGGGGGGGGGGGGGGGGGGGGGGGTGGGGGGGGGGGGGGGTTACCGAGGTGCAGTGACATCCGTCTGCTCTAGGGCCCAATACACAGTATGGTAGCAGAGGAGCAGTGACATCCATCTGCTCCGTCCCATACACAGTAGGGTTAGCAGAGGTGCAGTGACATCCAACTTGCTCCGGGGCCCCATACACAGTAGATGTTCGCCAGAGGGCAGAGACTATCATTGGTGCTCTCGGGCCCATACACAGTAGGATTAAGCAGAGGGCAGTGACATCTGGTGCTCCCGGGCACCAGACACAGTAGGTTTAGCGAGGTGCATGACATCCGTCTGCTCCGGGCACCATACACAGTAGGTTAGCAGAGGTGCAGTGACATCCGTCTGCTCCGGGCCCCATACACAGTAGGGTTAGCAGAGGTGCGTGACATCCGTCGACTCCGTGGCCCATACACAGTTGGGTTAGCAGAGTGTCAGTGACATCCAGTCTGCATCGGGTCCCATACACAGTAGGGTTAGCAGAGATGCAGTGACATCCTTCTGCTGCCCGCTAATTCACTTTGGCCCACTGTAGTGCATCCTTTGCCCTCGTGCACCTTTGTAGCTGACATTTTCCTCTCACATCAATATCACATGGTGCTTCGTAGGTTGACACCAGGATCTTAAAGGGGTACTCCCACCACATTGATTAGCTTTAATCATCGTGGGAAAGGTAATCAAGATATTCCAAATACATGCTGGTTCCGGATTCGCTTCATTTTTCAGCGTTAGAGCAGTTTCTTATCTTTCTTAAAGGGGTGTCTCACTACATTGATCATGTTACCACAGTCCTGTTTTCTTGGTTTCACACTTTGAATCAGGGGCGTGTTTTACCGGCTTCCTACTAGCTGCAGTAGAACCAGGTCTGTACTATAGCTACCAGCGTTGGCAGCCTATCAGGAAGATTGAAACAGGTCGTATCTAAGCGACAGCACTGGCAGCGTAGTAGGAGAGATCAAACAGTTCTGTAGCTATAGCAACTACAGGAGCTGATGCAGCCCATACAAGAGGGAGATCTAGGAATAGGTAGACACTGTTAATGGACACATATTGCAAAGTGACTTGTTTTTGCAAGATCTTTAACATAAAAAGCAGCAATCCTTGTAGTGAGACAACCCCTTTAAGTAACTGACCACCTCTCTTTATTCTAGCAGATCTGGCCGGAATAGTGATGTCACTCCCTGCTGTGTGTTATCAGCAGCACAGAAGCTTGTTTACTTTTCTTAGGGCGAATTCATACTCCAAATAGTGGCTTGTACTGTGCACACCGCGATACGCCAGGTGTTTTAGAAATACGCGTTGGCCAGTGCATACTTCTAAAGCTATCAGGGGACTGGTCTTCATTCACTTTCATTTTCCCAGGGAATACGCTTTAAAATCATAGCACTCGATGAATGCTATGATTTTGCCGTAATTGTGGTCCGTACATCAGGCGTACTGCAGCGCAAATACACCGCGTGAACATACCCTTACTGACACAGCTCTAAAGCCTCGTGCCCTGCTGTTAAAACCCTTCCGTTACCAATGTCCCTCTAACAAGGTCAGTACAAGTTTTGAGGTTTTAGGGCAGAAGCTGTAGTCAGGGCAGCAGATCCAGTGTTGGTTTGGCAAGGGGACTGGTATCTTTGGAGTGCTGTTCTAAATGGTCCTTTTGGGTTTGGCAAGAAGTAAAGGGTCTTCAGAGAAGGTAGAGAGTGGTCGATAGCAGAAAACCGATCTCCATGGAGATCATGAAACAGATGGAAGACACCACGAAGGGAATCTGCATCACCTGAATGCACTCTATTTTGTGTTAGGCTTGGTTCACATATACATTGGGGGTTCTGTTTGGAAAAACCATCGCACGTTCCAGAGGGAATGATGGAAAAAATAGCTGCGCTCTTCTTTCCGTTTAGAGGAATCTTATGGACGCATTATAATCAATAGGGGCGGTCGGGTGTCATGGGCATCCATGGCTTCAGTTTTCAACTTTGCACTGCAGGTTCCGGATGGAACCTGCAATGCAGATGTGAGGCGTAAAAACCCAACGCGTTTTGGATGCAAACAGATATAAAAGTTTCCTTTTTTGATGAATTAAAGGATCCATTTAATAAACGGAGACTTTGAATTGAGTTTGCATTTGTTCATTTCCGCTTTCAGGAGGGTGTCCAGTGCTTCCGTTCACCACCGAAGAGTCCATGCATATGTGAACCAGCCCTCAGGGAACTGGTGAAAGTAGCGTGACCTGTAGTAGTGTGAGGTGGTGTGACCTGCTTGGGTCTCACACTGGGTATCTGCTGGACTTTGAATCTTCATTGTGGGTTTGCGGGATGGGATAGACGACAGCTTGGTGGTTGGTTGTTGGTGCTCAGCTGCTGTGACTGGTGTCCTGTCTTGTGGTGGATGGTAGACAGGTGATATTCGAGGGGATGTGGAAGCTTGAGAACATATTTTAGCAGGTCAAATCCAGGGGTGAGGGATGAGGACGACCTCTACCTATAAATTCCACAGCTTAAAGGGGTTGTCTCACTACAAGGATCGCTGCTTTTTATGTTAAAGATCTTGCAAAAACAAGTCACTCTGCAATAAGGTATCCATTACCAGTGTCCTACCCTATTCCTAGATATCCCCTCTTGTATGGGCTTCCATCAGCTCCTCCGGTCACTATAGCTACAGACCTGACTCCACCTCTCCCGATAGTCTGCCAGCACGGTCGCTAACTACAGACCTGTTCCCTCTCTCCCGATAGGCTGCCAGCAACTGGTTGCTATTAGCTACAGACCTGTCCAATCTTCTTATGAAAGGCTTCCAGCACTGGTTGCATGCTTACAGACCGGCTCTACTGCAGGCCTATATAGCAGCCCAGTAAACACGCCCCTGAATTTAAAATGAAGCCAAGAAAACAGGACTGAGGTGAGATGAATCGATGTAGTGAGACAACCCCTTTAAGTTATGTTGTCTATTTGGCAGTAGATGGAGCTGTCACTCTAATGTTGGTTGCATGTTCTGGGGCTTCTACACTATTGTCCATCAGGATACTTTTTAGGCTACATTTGCTTTATGTACACACGCACAAAACACAAAAGTATGACAGACTGCACTTTAGCATCTGGTACACAAAGTAGATACCAATGTGAATGAGGCTTAGAAGTCCCAAAGTAAGGATTGTTTAAGTGTTGTTGGAATATGACTTCCAATGGTTGCAGGTTCCCTATAGGGAGACAGTAAGCAGCCGCTGATTAATGGCCAATTGGTGGAACCCTTCATGATTGTGTCAGGGGTGAGGCAGGGATCCCCTCAGCCTACTATTGTAAGTCTTCAGTCTAGACAAGAAGGTTCACGTGTCATCTGCAAATAAATCGGAATGGATGTGACTGGAGTCTTCTTATTTGTGATGCTGAATAGGTCCCTATTTGGCTCAAATGAATTTGTGAAAAAAGTTGGGTTTGGGACATCCTGACTTTTTTTTCTCGAAACTTAACCCTGTGAACCTAAATTGGAGTTTGGGGTTTTTTAGGGGTTAAATAATTGTTCCACAGTTCACCCAGTCCAGTGGTGCTCCTGGGTAACATAATAAAGGGGTGACCACTACATTGTGGTAACCGGATGGGACGTCAGACCAGAATGACACCTCTACGGGAGCATTAAATCAACATCTAAAGATCCAATTTAAAAAAAAAAACCCTATGCCTAATTTAGGGTTAAGGTTGATTTATTTATTTTTTTGGTAATTGTTCTCAAAATTTGATTGAGGCTGGCTCAAATTGAATCGCTTAAATTTGGGTCAAATTTGACTTTGACCTAACTCGAAGCGCAGCACTGTTTCTAGATATAACTGTGCGGCTTTATGATAAGAAACTTTTTGCGAAGTGTCTATCTCTATGGAGACAGATCAGGAGATGCTGGTGAGCTGGAAAGAGAAGATGGTGGTGGTTGAGCAGCTGATGCTCTGTGTAACCATAACAGTGTGGTGTTTCCCAGACTGACCAATACTGTCTACTTTTTGATTAACTACTTTTTCAGGAGGCAAAATATACATCTCCTATCTGGGCCCATACATGGCTCCTCCCTTTGCTCTACATCACCTGTCTGGGGCCTAACATTCTCAGCCCATTTTTGCTCTACATCTCCTGTCTGTGCCATACAATGCTCTTGCCCATTGCTCTACAATCTCCTGTCTGGGGCCATACATCTCTGGCCCAGTGTCCACAATCTCCTGTCTGGGGCCAAACATGCTCTGCCCATTCTCTACAATCTCCGTCTGGGGGCCCTACATGCTCGCCCATTGCCTACATCCCTGTCTGGGCCATACATGCTCTGCCCATTGCTCTACATCTCCTGTCTGGGATCATACATGCCCTGTCTGGGGCTCTACATCTCTTGGTCAGTGCTCTATATCTCCTATCTGGGGCCATACATGCTCTGCCCATTGCTCTACATCTCCCTTCTGGGGCCATACATGCTCTGCCCATTGCCTACAACTTCCGTCTGGGTCCACACAGCTCTGCCCGTTGCTCTCATCTCCCGTTGGGGCCATTACAATCTCTGCCATTGCTCTAACCATCTCCTGTCTGGGGCCAACATGCACAGCCATTGCTCTACTCACCTGTACTGGGGCCTTACATGCTCTGGCCATTGCTCTACATCTCCTGTCTGGGGCCATACATGCTCTGCCCATTGCTCTACATCTCCAGTCTGGGGCCATACATGCTCTGCCCATTGCTCTACATCTCCAGTCTGGGGCCATACATGCTCTGCCCATTGCTCTACATCTCCTGTCTGGGGCCATACATGCTCTGCCCATTGCTCTACATCTCCTGTCTGGGGCCATATACATGCTCTGCCCATTGCTCTACATCTCCCGTCTGGGGCCATACATGCTCTTCCCATTGCTCTACATCTCCCGTCTGGGGCCACACATGCTCTGCCCATTGCTCTACATCTCCCGTCTGGGGCCATACATGCTCTGCCCATTGCTCTACATCTCCCGTCTGGGGCCATACATGCTCTGCCCATTGCTCTACCTCTCCCGTCTGGGGCCATACATGCTCTGCCCATTGCTCTACCTCTCCCGTCTGGTGCCATACATGCTCTGCCCATTGCTCTACCTCTCCCGTCTGGGGCCATACATGCTCTGCCCATTGCTCTACATCTCCCGTCTGGTGCCATACATGCTCTGCCCATTGCTCTACATCTCCCGTCTGGGGCCATACATGCTCTGCCCATTGCTCTACATCTCCTGCCTGGGCCTATACATGCTCTGCCCATTGCTCTACATCTCCTGTCTGGGCCTATACATGCTCTGCTCATTGCTCTACATCTCCTGCCTGGGACCATATATGACTAAATATTTTGTAGATCATTTGACAAGGGTTTCCTATCTGGGGCCATACATTCTGTGTCCAGGGCTCTTCATCTACTGGCCAAAGCTCTACATCTTCTGGCCAGGGCTCTACATCACCTATCTGGAGTTATGCATGCTCTTGTCCATTGCTCTACATCACCTATCTGGGGCCATACATGCTCTTCCCATTGATCTCCATCTCCTGTCTGGGATCATACATGCCCTGTCTGGGGCTCTACATCTCTTGGTCAGTGCTCTATATCTCCTATCTGGGGCCATACATGCTCTGCCCATTGATCTACATCTCCTGGCCAGGGCTCTACATCTCCTGTCTGGGGCCATACATGCTCTGTCTGGGCGTCTACACCTCTTGGTCAGGGCTCTACATCTCCTTTCTGCGGCCATACATGCTCTGTCCAGGGCTTTACATCTCTTGGACAGTTCTCTACATCTCCTGTCTGGGGCCATACATGCTCTGCCCATTGCTCTACATCTCCTGTCTGGGGCCATACATGCTCTGTCCATTGCTCTACATCTCCTGTCTGGGGCCATACATGCTCTGCCCATTGCTCTACATCTCCTGTCTGGGGCCATACATGCTCTGTCCATTGCTCTAGATCTCCTGTCCTAGGGGCCATACATGCTCTGTCCATTGCTCTACATCTCCTGTCTGAGGCCATACATGCTCTGCCCATTGCTCTACATCTCCTGTCTGGGGCCATACATGCTCTGCCCATTGCTCTACATCTCCTGTCTGGGGCCATACATGCTCTGCCCATTGCTCTACATCTCCCGTCGGGGCCCATACATGCTCTGCCCATTGCTCTACATCTCCCGTCTGGGGCCATACAGCCTGTCCATTGCTCTACATCTCCCCTCTGGGGCCATACATGCTCTGCCCATTGCTCTACATCTTCTGTCTGGGGCCCTACATGCTCTGTCCATTGCTCTACATCTCCTGTCTGGGGCCATACATGCTCTGTCCATTGCTCTACATCTCCTGTCTGGGGACATACATGCTCTGTCCATTGCTCTACATCTCCTGTCTGGGGCCATACATGCTCTGCCCATTGCTCTACATCTCCTGTCTGGGGCCATACATGCTCTGTCAGGGCTGCAATTTGTTCCTTCCTCTATAAGATATTGCTTGACGAAAGCTTTGATTTAGACCTTTATAACAATGTAGTGATCGGCCATCACTTTGAGATGTTATTACACCTTCAAAGACTTTTCCTCTTTCTCCACCATGTGAATTAGGTCACTTCTACAAGAAAAGCCTGATTATTTTTTGTGAATCACATTAACAATTTTGTGTGTGAACAACACAAGACAATTCTAACTCCATTCACTTAACTAATCCGAGGAAAGCCACCAACCAGGGGGCGAACACAAGAGCCCAGCGCTGCAGCCGGACACTAGTACTAACCACTGAGCCATCCCAAGTCCCGTCATGTCTTCATTATCTACAATTTCCGATCTGTACGGTCTGATTCTGAGAGATGATTTTTATTTATTTGCTTTCATTTAGTAACCTTCATTTACCTCCTGCCAGCACAGGCAGAATTATTTACAAGCCGGTTGTATAAGTTTTATGAACACACTACCCTAGGTCAGATCCAATTCAGGGGCGTAGCTACAGGCAGTGCAGAGGTAGCAGTTGCTACCGGGCCCTGCAGCCTTCCCGCCACATAGGGAGAGACCAGTATTGTAAGTGGCACATGGTAGCTGGGGGGCCTATTTCAGTTTTTGCACTAGGGCCCAGGACCTTCAAGCAATGCCTCTGATCCAATTGTATCATGTATGGGGGCTCCAGAGACAGATCATGTAAGGATACAGAGACGCCGCCTGATCCTTTAGTCCAAGAGATAAGCCACCGCTATAGGTGTCGGGCAGAGACTTTCTCTCGTCTCCCTATTGAAAACTCATGCGTGCTCGGCTAAGCCGAGTATACATATGAATGGGGAGGACCCGCGCAAATCACGGTCTAAGGACAGCCATTAACCAAACAAAACCACAAAAACACATATGAAAAACAACCCCCACCCCACATGTGGTATCCTACCATGGCCCTCAGGAACTCCTTACATTCAAAAGCAATGCCCCCCGCTGACCCGCTCCCCCCCCCCTAGGCCCCCAGGGCAAGAGCCCACCAGCTCGACCATGTCCGGAGCATACCAGTTCCACACTCTTACTGATTGGCCAACCGACACAAAACCCCAGGAGGGCCCCCAGAATCATCTTTCACATGGACGATGTGGGGCCCTAAGAACATCTACCACTGGAGGGTCCCCAGACACCACATACCAATGGTGGGACCCAAGAAACAACTCCACTGGTTTGGACCAAGAATCAGCTACCACTGTGGTGGGACCACGAAACAACTCCACTGATGAGAACCCAATAATCCATCACCACATTAGCCACCAAGAATCAACACCACTGGTGGGCCCCAAGAATCAGCTTCTTATGGTGGGCCCCAAAAATACAACTCCCCTGGTGGCCCCAAGAACCAGCTCCCTGGAGGCCCTCCCCAGAACCATCTTCCACAGTGGCCCTCAAGAACAACCTCCACTGTGTGGGCCCCAAGAACATCTCCACATGTGGGCCCCAGACCATCTCCACTATTGGCCGGACCATGAAATCAACTCCACTGGGTGGGCCCCAAGACGCCATCTCCACTGGTGGGCCCCAAGAATCAACTCCACTGGTGGGCTCCATGAATCAACTCTGCGACTGGTTGGCCCCAAGAATTATCTCCACTTTGGGCCCCAAGAATCAACTCCATTGGTGGGCCCCAAGAATCAACTCCACTGCGGGGAACCAAGAATCAACACCATTGGTGGGTCCAAAAAATCTACTCCTCCAGTGGATGCCAAGAATCAGCTCCACTGCTGGGCCTCATGAATCAGCTGGTGGGCACTAGGAAACAACTGCACTGGTGGGCGCCAAGCATCCTAGTGCAACACAGTATGTGCACTGGTCCCTGCTTTGTCCACCTAGAGTTAGGCTCAGTGCACACTGCGTTTTTTTGAACGGATGACGGATGCATGAACGTGTTCGAGTGAGACATATATAGTGGATGGATTTGGCAATGTACACTGAAAAAATGACAGTTATATTGCACTATTCCCGTCAAATAGGCGTTTAGTTTTAACAAGTGGAGGACGCAGAGCGAATCGTTTTATCAAGTTGAAAAAATAGTATAGGTTACAGCGCGCATTTCGGCCATATTGAAGCGCAAATACACAGCGAAATGCGTGCCAAAATTACGCTGTGTGAACATACCCTTATGTTTGTATTCATCATAAAATATATAAACAAAGCTACCCAATTAAATTGCAGAGAAAAATACGCGACAGCCAATAGAAAGCTAATTAAAAAAAAAAAAAAAACGAAGAAAGAAACGGATGTCAAACGTCTTCTCAAAACCAGTGCACGTTTGGCGTACGTTTAGCGTTCACGTTTTGACGGCTGTTTAAATGCAGTGTGCACTGAGCCTAAAGCACATAGTGGCTGATAACAGGAAACAATAGATACCAATCAGCTGCCCAGCGAGAGCCCAGGACAAATAAAGACTTTCAATATGACTCAGATTTGCTATCTTGGAGCGTTAGGTTACTGAGCTGTGTACACGGAGCGAGTGTGTACAGCTACCTTGTCCCTGGGCCAGGACTGGGTACTGATATGTGGAGAATTGAGACCTGCCCTGTAACTAAACACAGGTGACGGAGCCAGGACAGACCCGGCCGCCCGCTGACAGCCCACATCCTGCAACCCTGCTGCCTGATTTCCTGGTCACAGGTGAGGCAGCCGCCCATTGCTTCACCTTGTTCAGCATTCATTCATAGTCTTAATGGAGGTACCTGGCGGAGGGATGTCCAGGTATTTACTATGCGACTCTCTTGACGGCTGAAGACATCACTTCTCAGTTGTCACCGGACTAAAGCGGCGTCTGGAAGGTAAGGAAAACTGTAAAAACTTTAGAGCATTGTAAAGGGCTGAGCTCTCAGCAAGTTAACCCTTCATCCAGATACAGGCAGTCCCCGGGTTATGAACAGGATAGGGACTGTAGGTTTGTTCTTAAGTTGAATTTGTATGTAAGTCGGAACAGGTAGATTTATTAAATGTAACTCCAGCACAAAAGGTTTAATTTTTAGTTTTGGATCATGCAGGGAAGGGTTTTTACATTTGTTTTCCTGTCTGTGCTCCTGTTAGGAAGATTTCACCTCATGTGCTGCTGTGGCATGCTGGCACTTGTCATTCCACAGATACTATCTGCTGTGGAAAATGGAACTACAAGTGCCAGCATTCCACATAAGTCTCTGTTTGTAACTAGGGGACAGATGTAAGTCGGAACAGTGTAAGTCGGGGACTGCCTGTATAGCGCAGGTCCAACTGATTGCAAGCAATTATCCTAAAATCTCCAATGTTGTTCGTTGGCTGTTGGTAACACTTGGTGTTTCATTACATTCCGCTTTTTTATGCCACTATCTATTTCTCCTCTCTCACCTACACCCTGCGCCTCTAAAAGCTGAAAACATGAGCGGCGCTATAGGGGTATAAAGGGGCAATTTTTGGGGACATTTATTTTGTCCACTTGGTTATTTATGCCATATCTTGTTCTCCACTTCCACCACACCTGGCCTCTAAAAGCGAATCATGAAGAATGCCCCGGTACAGACTACACTTCATAAAAGTTAAAATAAATATACATATAAAGCACATGTAAAAAGGACTCTGGACGCATAGTGGAGACGTAGTGTGAACAGAGGCTGACGGCAAAAAACACCTGTCACAGGGCACACTATGGCCACGGCTGAAATAGAACTGCAATAAGGGCCCCTAGGCAAAGCTGTGCACTGGCCCCAACCTCCTTTGAGCAGGTAAGCAGGGCCCCTATTAGGCAGATAGGTAAGTCACCAGTAGGTGGGTAGGGCCTCACATTGGTAAGGCCCCAGGTACTGTAGGTAGACAGACCAGGCACCAAGTAGGCAGGGCCCCAGATGGGTAGGTATGTAGGGCTCCACGTAGATAGCAGCATTGGTAAGTCATATAGCCAAGCAAGATACCAAGTAGGCAGACCCCAGGTGGGTAGGTAGGTATGTAGGCAAGACACCAGGTGGGCAGGGCTTCAGATGGGTGCATAGGTATGGAAGGCCCCATGTAGGTAGGCAGACAGGGCTTCAGATGGGTGGGTAGGTAGGTATTGAGGGCACCATGTAGGTGGGAGCATAGTTAAGTAGGCAGGCAAGACACCAGGCCGGTAGGTAGGTATGGAGGGCCCTATGTAGGTAGGAGCATAGGTATATAGACCGGCAAGGCACCAAGAGGGTAGGTAGGTATGGAGGGTACCAGGTGAGTAGAAGCCTAGGTAGTAAGGCAAAGCCCCCATCCTAAATACTGGCCCCATCAATTGGAATAGGAGAAAATAAAACTCGTCTCTCATAGCCCTAAACAGCCTGCAAACTAGCGCTGTTATCCCGTTTGCTTATTATGGGAGATATGTTCTTTATTATGCTACCTTACTCTGCTGCTGCAGAACCTCTTTCTGCACCGATGTATTAATATTACCGTTTAGGTACCGCCAGCCATAGTGAGCTACTAAATGCAACTACTAATTACTTCCTACACAGTTCTGATGCACTTCTCCTGTATCAGGTACAAGTTGGCCGTTCACATGTAACTCCCTCTTTTTCCTGCTAGGAGTGCTCAGATGCAGAGAAATGATTGGTGAGAGATGAGCGCTGCCTGGAAGTGTCCCTGATATCTGCATAGTAAGAACATGAGGAGCATGTAAATAGTCTTACGCTTCAGATTTGGGTTATTTTGATCTGGTTCAAAGAGAACTGAATTTTTGCAAAAAAAAATAAATAAATTTACAAACGAATGTTCCTTAACTCAAGGGAACATCTTGGAGTACGTCTGAGGCTAAAGTTAGGGTAAGACAGACCGATCCTGAATGCCTTTAAAGTTAATGGAGGCAAAGTCTGCAAGTGTTTTCTACCCTCTGGAAAGCACCTGCAGCAGCTAGATGCCTCCAAATTCCGTATCAGCTAGGCACCAGACTACCCCGATCCTAGGATTAGGGTTGGAATTAATGTTCAGGTTGGAATTAGGGTTAGTCCAGCTCTAACCCTAACCTTAGGGATAGGGTTAGTGCAAAACTGACACTAACCCCACCCTAACCATAGTGTTAGAGTTAATATTAGGGATGGAGTAAGGCTATGTTCACACGGCTTAAAATGGGACGTATTTCAGTCCGTAATTACGTGCCGGAGTGCGCAAATTACGGCTGGAATACGTCCAAATCATTACGGTAATGCACAGTTCTCATAGAGAACTATGGATTACGTCTCCTCTCCCTGCTCGGCGAACACGCCGAGGGGGGAGATAATTGACGTCATTTACTAGCGGCGTATACGCGCCGCTGATAATGCAAGTCTATGGGCCGGCGAGGTGTCGGCCCCCCGCCCCCGCTCCCGCCCCACCCCCATCCACATGGCGTAATTGCGGGGCGTAATCACGCCCCGCAAGTAAGCCGTGTGAACATAGCTTAACACTAACTCTAACCCTAATTCTAATCTTAGGGTTAGGTTTGTAATTAGGGTTAGTCCAAAACTAACCCTAACTTTAGCCTAACCTTAGTTTTAGGGTTAGGTTTAGGGTTGGACTACCTCTAATACTAACTCTAACCTTAGGGCTACAGTTAGGGTTAGTCCAACTCTAACCCTAACTCCAACTCGAACATTAAAGGGGTTGTCTCACTACAGGGATTGCTGCTTTTTATGTTAAAGATCTTGCAAATACAAGTCACTTTATAACATTTGTCCATTAACAGTGTCCTACCTATTCTGAGATATCCCCTCTTGTATGGGCTGCATCAGCTCCTCAGGTTGCTATAGTTACAGACCTGCTTGATTTATCCTGATAGGCTTCCAGCACTGGTTGCTATAGTTACAGACCTGCTTGATCTATCCTGATAGGCTGCCAGCACTGTTTGCTGTAGCTACAAACCTGTTCAGTCTCACCTGATAGGGTGCAAGCACTGGTCGCTATAGCTACAGACCTGGCTTCTACTGCAGCCTAATAGAAGCCAGTAAACATGCCCCTGAATTCAAAATGAAACCAAGAAAACAGGACGGAGGTGAGATGAATCAATGTAGTGAGACAACCCCTTTAACGCTAACCCTAACTCCAGGGTTAGTCTAACTTTAACCCTAAACCTTAGAGTTAGTATTGGGGTTGAACTAATTCTAACGCCAACCCTAACGCTAACCTAGGTCTAGGGTAGGAATTAGGGTTAGTCCAAAACTTACCTTAACTATATAGGGTTTGTTCACATGATGTCATTTTTGCACGCATTTCTCTTCAAATTTGCGCTCTAATACGGGCGAGATGCGTGGCGAAATTACGGTAATACATAGTTCTCATAGAGAACAATGGAGTACGCCTCCTCTCCCCGCTCGTACAATATGATCGTATTGTAGGCGCGGGGAGATAAGTGTCATGTCAATTATTCGTGATGAATACGCGCCGCGAGTAATGCATGTCTATGGGGCCAGCAGGCTGCCCCCTCCCGCGTGTTAGAGTTAGAATCAGGGTTGGACTACCTCTAATACTAATGCTAACCTCTGGGCTACAGTTAGGGTTAGAGTTGGACCCTAACTCCATCCCAAACCTTAGCTCTAACCCTAATTCCAGGGTTAGTCCAACTTTACCCAACCTTAAATCTAAATGTATTGTATCTATGCAATTTAGAGGCATTTGGCTGCTACAGGTTCCGTTTAGATATTAGAAAACACAGGCAGAATCTTTCCCCCATAGGCGTTAGTGGGATTTGGGATGTCCTAAATGTAAATTCTATGACGACTTTCTCAGAACTGCTTGCAAACCTAATAGAGAGTTTTTCGAGCAAATATGTCACTGTAAAGATATATTATATGTAGATATCACTCCAAACACAGACGAGCTCACTTCCTTATACTTTTACACCTTGTACAGAAATAACACCAGAACTGTTCCTTGTTGCCCTGAGCTCTGCTGCTCCTGGTCCTATCTGGAGACCAACCATTATATCCACCATTACAGCCCCTACATCACCCAGCTTTCCCAGACTCCTGAAAAGTACACCCCTGACTTCTGTTTTGATGAATAACTGTGTGGATTACCTTTGAGGAATTGGATATGTAACGGGAGCCAGATTCCTGTCACTCAGCTTTTCCAGAATCAGAGCGGCACAAAGGAATGTAATAAAGGAGGCTTCCTATATCCAGGGCTGACCTAACATCTGATTGCTAGATTCTAGGTTTTTCCTCTAGTAAGTACCCATGTTCCCCCCACCTGCTCAGCGACCTGGATTCCAGTCCCGATTATACCCCGTTCTGCCCCTTCCCACCCCCGGGAGGACGGCGCAGGAACGATGTCACTCTTCTAACATCTTGATTTTCTTGTTTTTCAGAAGGAAGGTGTCAGGTATGGCAGACATAGCTCTGGTGAGTGACACGGCCGCTGTGTTAAACGTATGCAATAGATACGTGTCTGATGTGTACTTGTTAGGTTATGTTCACACAGTGTATTGCGGTGCGCAGGAGCGTAGCTATAGGGGGTACAGAGGTCACAGACGCTACCGGGCCCTGCAGCCTGAGGGGACCCAAAAGCCCTTCTGCTACATAAGGAGACCCCAGCATTGTAAGGCTATGTTCACACGGCTTAATTGCGGGACGTAATTTCGCCGCAATTACGCCGTGGGACGGGGGGGCGGGGCGGGAGCGGGGGAGTAAGCAGGGGGCCGGCACTTCGCCGGCCCATTGAACTATCACTGCTAGCGGCGCGTATCGCCGTTTAAAATGGACATGTCAATTATCTCCCCGCCCGGCGGCTTCGCCGGGCGGGGAGAGGAGACGTAATCCATAGTTCTCTATGAGATCTGTGCATTAACAGTAATGAATGGGCCGTATTTCGGTCCGTAATTGGCGCACTTCGCCCCTTTAATTACGGACCGAAATACGGCCCTTTTAACCCGTGTTGAACTGGCCTAAGTGGCATATTGTAGCTGGGGGCTCATTTCACTCTTTGCACTAGGGCACCGTCGCTTCAAGTTACACCTTTAGCAGTGTGCACAGGTACGCACCACGAGACACCTGCTGTATAAAGTACATGCATTGCCCGGCCTCCTACTAATCTTTGCGCGTAATCACTCGAAAGATGTGACGTCAGGACACGTTAGGAAACACAACCATTTTCCATAAAACTCAATGAGTGCTAGCATTTTACCGTCGTACTTTTACACGGCGAAATGTTCCCCACAAATACGTCGTATGAACATACCCTTATCAGGATGGCACTGGGGGATGCTATTTACAAGACGGGGGTCCGCTATCTCTAGGACCCTCCATAAAACTACACAGTGGTGTCGCTCAAACTGGGCCTTGTTCGGTCAGACATGTTTTTAAAAAACAATCAGATCCTGTAGAAACCAATCAGAGCCCATCGAAACCAAAGTTCATAGCAACCAATCAGAGCTCATAGCAACCAATAAGAGCCCATAGTACCAGAGCCCATAGAAACCAATCAGAGTTCATAACAACCAATCAGAGCTCAGCGTATAAAATCTGAGCTCTGATTGGTTGCTATGGGCTTTGATTGGTTGCTATGGGCTCTGATTTGTTTATGAGCTCTGGTTGCTATGGGCTCGGTTGTTATGACTTGGTTGCTATTGATTAGTTGCTATGACTCTGGTTGCTATAAGCTTGCTTATGGGCTCTGATTGGTTGTTAGAAATCTGTTGCTATGGCTCTGGTTGTTATGAACTCTGGTTGCTATGGGCTCTGGTTGTTATGAGCTCTGATGAGCTGATTAGTTGCTATGAACTCTGGTTGCTATAAGCTCTGCTTGCTATGGGCTCTGATTGGTTGCTATGGGCTCTGGTTGTTATGAGTTCTGGTTGCTATGAGCTGATTAGTTGCTATGAGCTCTGGTTGCTATGGGTCGATAGCAACCAATCAGAGCTCACAGCAACCAATAAGAGCCCATAGTACCAGAGCCCATAGAAACCAATCAGAGTTCATAACAACCAATCAGAGCTCAGCTTATAAAATCTGAGCTCTGATTGGTTGCTATGGGCTCTGATTGGTTGCTATTAACTCTGGTTGCTATGGGCTTTAGTAGCTATGAGCTTATTGGCCGCTATGATCTATGGTTGGTTGCTATGGGCAACAAAGACAGTCTGAGGCACAATGTGTTTGCATGTACTTTTACAAGCTCTTCCATTTCTACTATGAACGTCCCATCCAACTGAGGGTTAAATCCCGGAGTCACCAGATGAGATTTCCAGTTTTCGGATTCCTCCATTGTTTCTATTCAGTGGATCTTTGTAAACAGAGGACAGATGAGTTACCCGAGTGCTACCCTCCACCCATTTAATGGTTCACTCCCGTCCTGGGGTGCAGGTGATAGGGGCAGCACATAACACACAGGCGGCTCAGGTCATACACCTCGTCCCTTCAGATGGTGGAATCAGACGAGATGCAACTGGTAACGTTCCAAGTTTTCTCTTGCATTAGACTTTAGGTATAAAGACTAAGAGGAATCTTGACCCGTTTACTTTCCCTCCAGAAAGAAGTAGAACTTGGAGATGTGGAGGAGAAGGTCCCCAGGAGGATAATCCACTTTGCAAGTGGAGAAACCATGGAGGAATACAGTACAGAAGAAGAGGATGAGGAAGAAGAAGACGACCAGAGGATTGATTTTAAGAACGTAGACACGGTAAGAGGCTCCTCCTAAAGCTAATTAGTGTTCCTCCAATTGTCACCGCATCTGCGATTAAAGGGGTTGTCTCACTTTAGACAGTGATGACATATTGATAGGATCTGCCTCAAAGTCTGATAGGTGCGGTTCTCAGAGGTGAGACCTGGACCTATCTCCTAAACGAGCTCCGATACCTTTCCGTTCTGAATGGGAGTCATGTCTAGGGGAGAAAACAGACCACCTGTCCATTCCGAATGGAGAGTTTCCGGACCTCGTTTAGGAGACCAGGGTGGGTCCCAGAGGAGGGACCCGCACCTATCAGACATAAGTGGCATATCCTAGAGATTTGCCATCATTGTTTAAAGTGAGACAACCCCCTTAAAGGGGTTGTCTCACTACATTGATTCATCTTACCTCAGTCCTGTTTTCTTGGTTTCATTCAATTCAGGGGCGTGTTTACTGGCTTCTAATAGGCTGCAGTAGAAGCCAGGTCTGTAGATATAGCGGCCAGTGCTGGCAGTCTATCAAGAGAGACCGAACAGGTCTGTAGCTATAGCAACCTGAGGAGCTGATGCAGCCCATACAAGAGGGGATATCTAGGAATAGGTAGGTGACTGTTAATGGACACATATTGCAAAGTGACTCAGATCCCAACCACTGAAACCAATGCAGTGTACCTTATACTGGAGCCTTCACTCCCTGAAGTATAGAGGTCTGAACAGTCCCTAAAGAGAGGAAACATTAGTGTAGGAATCCACCTGTATTGAGGTCCCCTTGCTGATTGGTGGGCTTAAGCAGTTTTGATAAAAAATGTGAACTAGAACCTCAAACATTTTTTCATGTATCCTAAGTAGCAGAAATGCTTTTCCAATAGTTCCTATGTGCCTTTTGATAGTTTTTTTTAGTGTTAATAGTGTGCTGCTGGCATTGGGATGTGTAGGTAATTTCTGCCACACCAGTGTGCCCCTATGCTCATTTTTTTCCCAAAGGTTTTTGGGGATGTGTAGACATACATGCCGCTATACGCCGTGTGAACCCGGCCTCATACAGTATGGGAAACTTCATAAAAATAAAACTGAAAAAAAATTGCAATTGGGTGGGGTTTTTTTTCCGCATTTCTCCATACTAAAAAAAAAAAAAATATTGGGGGAGTTTACTAATATATTGCAGCACTGAAAAAAAGCTTTGACTCTTGGAAGGCCGGGATAAACAAACCCCTATGTTGTCACTAGAGATTTCTGCGACAGTAAGGGGTTAAATTAGCAGTGGATGCATCAATAACCCTATAACGGCAAAAGAGGCCCCTGCTAATAGGCTGTATATGGTTATCTACGCAACAGGACCACTATCCTTTCCAGATGCTTTAGGCCGTGGATTTTCTGCAGCAAACAAATAACCTGCTAACAAAATGTTTGCTTGTTGTCCGTGAATGAGAACACTGTGTAGATTTAGAGGCTGGGAAGCCTGTACAGTGATAGTCCTGCTCTCAGCTGAGAAGTGGAAACATTATATCAGTGTAGCCAATGCTCTGCGAGCTAAACAGCCTGAAACCCAGACTGATACATTGTACATAGCTAGTCCTGCTCTCAGCTGACAAGTGGATACAATTGTATCTATTTCAGACAATGCTCTGTGAGCTTCCCCAATTGGGAACACCCACTAACAGATGGTTCATGGATTATAGAGGAATAACAGCAAATAATAAACAATACATCTAGACAATGCTCTGTGAGCTCCCCCAATTGGGAACACCCAGCTGACAGATGGGTTATGGATTTATAAGAGGAATAACAGAACATAATAACACAACATAAAGGTGCAAGGAAAGATGCTCTAGAATTGTTCATTCATGTGAAACACTAGTATTTACATCATTTGGGGGCCCTCGGGCTCCAGACAGTTGTCATTGAGAGTCACGGTTGGGATAGAGACTGGGTCCCTCAATGTTAAAGAAGACAGAAACCGGTGGGACATGGTGTATCCCCATACCAAAGCCACATTCAGCTGGTCCTTACCCCGTATTATACATCACACATTCAGCTGAAACGGTCCTTACCCCGTATTATACATCACACATTCAGCTGCACCGGTCATTACCCCGTATTATACATCACACATTCAGCTGCACCGGTCCTTACCCCGTATTATACATCACACATTCAGCTTCACCGGTCTTTACCCCGTATTATGCATCACACATTCAGCTGGAACAATCCTTACCCCGTATTTACATCACACATTCAGCTGCACCGGTCTTTACCCCGTATTATACATCACACATTCAGCTGCACTGGTCCTTACCCCGTATTCTGCATCACACATTCAGCTGGAACAGTCCTTACCCCGTATTATACATCACACATTCAGCTGCACTGGTCCTTACCCCGTATTATACATCACACATTCAGCTGCATCGGTCCTTACCCCGTATTATGCATCACACATTCAGCTGCAACGGTCCTTACCCGTATTATACATCACACATTCAGCTGCACCGGTCCTTACCCCGTATTATGCATCACACATTCAGCTGCAACGGTCCTTACCCCGTATTATGCATCACATTCATCTGCACCTGTCCTTACCCCGTATTATACATCACACATTCAGCTGCAACGGTCCTTACCCCGTATTATGCATCACACATTCAGCTGCAACGGTCCTTACCTCGTATTATGCATCACACATTCAGCTGGTCCTTACCCCGTATTATGCATCACACATTCAGCTGCATCAGTCCTTACCCTGCATTATACATCACACATTCAGCTGCACCGGTCCTTACCTCGTATTATACATCACACATTCAGCTGCACCGGTCCTTACCTCGTATTATACATCACACATTCAGCTGCACCGGTCCTTACCTCGTATTATACATCACACATTCAGCTGCATCGGTCCTTACCCCGTATTATACATCACACATTCAGCTGCACCGGTCCTTACCCCGTATTATGCATCACACATTCAGCTGCATCGGTCCTTACCCCGTATTATGCATCACACATTCAGCTGCAACGGTCCTTACCCCGTATTATGCATCACACATTCAGCTGCAACGGTCCTTACCCCGAATTATGCATCACACATTCAGCTGCACCGGTCCTTACCCCGTATTATACATCACACATTCAGCTGCACCGGTCCTTACCCCGTATTATACATCACACATTCAGCTGCACCGGTCCTTACCCCGTATTATGCATCACACATTCAGCTGCATCGGTCCTTTATACGATACCTGACTCTTTGCTGTATTTTTTGATAGACGCAGATGAGTTGGAAAACATATGTGCAGTTCTGGATTCTCCGAATAGCGACAAGCGCCTTGTCAGTAAGTTACAGTGATTGCTTTGTTGTCTGCTATGATGTTTCCCGGCAGGTGTCCCATCCAGGATACGAACTGCTAATAGAGTATCAGACAATACATTAGATAATTAACCATTCATATTGCTGCATTGTGCCCCTCTCCTGACCAACATCCTGGAACACAGGCCGGATTGGTAGCAATCATCTTATCTATGACCGGCTTAGAGGGGTCGTCTGGGTTAGAAAACAAATTCCCATGTATCCTATAGGGCTATTATCAGTCAAGTAGTTATCTAGGACTGAAAAAACACAGGTGCTTTTTTCCTAAAACAGCGCCACACCTGTCCATAGGTCATGTCTGGTGCTGCAGCTTAGCTCAATTGAAGTGGATGTGGCTGCAATACCACACATGACCTGTGGCTGTAGTCGGAACTCCAAGTAAAATCAATGGGGCCGTACCGACCACCTCTTGGCCTTGAACAGAGACTTTTAGGAGCCCGTTCTCGATATAGGTGCAGGTCCCAGAGGTAATATCCCTATTCTATGAATGGTGGGAGCACTCCTTTGAAAGTGATTGCTGTGATCAAACTGATCTGCTGCAAGGTTACCTGCAGAATAACATCTGCACACAGGAGCTGGTGTGGATGGCTGCATGCGGATTTTATTTTATTAGTCCCCTGCAGAAAATCCACAGCAGGTTCCACCCATTTGTACCCTTGCTGAGCTTTGCATACAGGATCAAGTTTAGAGTTTAGTTGCCATATGCTTGGTGTAGGTAAGGTAGAGGTTCAGGGGGTAGGGTCAACTTATATTGGGATAAAGAGGGGAATAGAGGTAAGGGGGGTCCTCTTATATAGATATGGGAATGGAGGTAAGGGGGGTCCTCTTATATAGAGATGGGAATGGAGGTAAGAGGGGGGGGTCCTCTTATATAGAGATATTGATGGGAATGGAGGTAAGAGGGGGGGGTCCTCTTATATAGGGATAGGGAATGGAGATAAAGGGGGTCCTCTTATATAGAGATGGGAATGGAAGTAAGGAGGATCCTCTTATATAGGGATAGAGATGGGAATTGAGGTACTGGAGGATCCTCTTATATAGAGATGGCAATGGAGGTAAGGGGGGTCCTCTTATATAGAGATAGAGATGGGAATGGAGGTAAGAGGGGGATTCCCTTATATAGGGATAGAGATGGGAATGGAGGTAAGAGGGGGTCCCCTTATATAGGGATAGAGATGGGGATGGAGGTCAGAGGGAGTCCTATTATATAATTGGGTCTGGAGGTAAGAGGGGGTCATCTGATAGGGGGAATGGAGGTAAGAGGGGGTCCTCTTATATAGGGAATGGAGGTAAGAGGGGGTCCTCTTATATAGGGAATGGAGGTAAGAGGGGGTCCTCTTATATAGGGAATGGAGGTAAGAGGGGGGTCCTCTTATATAGGGACAGAGATGGGAATGGAGGTAAGAGTGGGGACCTCTTATATGGAGATGGGAATGGAGGTAAGAGGGGGTCCTCTTATATAGGGAATGGAAATAAAGGGGGGGTCCTCTTATATAGGGACAGAGATGGGAATGGAGGTAAGAGGTGGGGTCATCTTATATAGAGATGGAAATGGAGAATAAAGAGATGGGAAAAGGAAAATGAAGTGAACCTGTCAAAGACAGTAAATAGGAAAAAAGACAACAACCATGATCTGAGTCTTTTGGATGCAAGATGCAGTTTATGTAAGGGGTAAGGTTAGGGAGAGGCAATATATAGGTGTGTGGAGACTATTTGCCTTGATTACTCCACTGAAATTTCAATATATTTTAAGTCTTATGGGAAAAGAGCTGGGACCCTGCAGCGGCCGCTATAGGATATAGCATTTCTCATGTCACATCTGACTCGCTGATGAGGGGCAACACACCAAAATAACTGTCTGCAGATGAGCTACCTGCATGGCTTTAATAACCCCCTTCACGTTGCAAGGCTCACTGCCTCAGCTATGACTTGAGGATTGCTACATCCAACAGAGGGCGCTGCAGAGTCCCAGCTTATTTCCCATGAACCCTTTAGAATATAGCCAAGTAGCCATGTAACACAAAAACTCTTAATGACTTTTGCTGCCAACACGGAAGTCTGGTTGCATTGTGAGTTGTATTTCTAGACCACTCCATCTTGTCATTCCAGCCTGTGACTACCTCGGCGGGCGGCTGGCAACCCTGTTCGGTCTTAATGCTCCTAAATATCAGTACGCCATTGATGAATACCGCAGGGCACAAGAAGAGGTATGGACGTAAATTATTTCAGAAGTATGAATATTACTTAAGAGGGTTTTACCATGAAGTACAATTGCTGTGGAAGGTTGCAAATTAAATAAAAAACATTTTCATCATTCATCATTATCAAAAATTCTGCACCGTTTTTGTTTTAGCTGCTCCCTTAGGGATCCATAATGTCCAGCTCGTCTACAGGGGATCTGATCAGTGACGAGAGCTCCTCAGTCCTGGCCAAACATGCTCAGACATCCCCTCTCCTCTCAGGCAGCTACTGTCAGTCTCTTCCCTGCTTAGTAATCACACACACTCACTGCTGAGCGAGTGCTCAACCCCAGGTGCTGTCGTTCTACTCCTGTCTCTATACTCCTTAGTAATCACATGCACTCACTGCTGAGCGAGTGTTCAACCCCAGGTGCTGTCATTCTATTCCAGTCTTTTGTACTCCTTAGTAATCACACACACTCACTGTTGAGCAGATGTTCAACCCCAGGTGCTGTCATTCTACATCCGTCCTCTGTACTCCTTAGTAATTAGTCAAACAGTGCAATTAAATAAAAAGAAAAAAAAACCTCAATCAGGTTTGTGCATTGAGAAAAAAAATCCATATTTGGTTCCTGCAGGAATTTCGACCTAGGACCCCTAGCTAAATGGCCAACGTGCTAATCACTCAGCTACATTGTAGCTACTCGCAGCTCTTTACATAAACAAACCTTTGTGTAACTAGAGTGAGCACACTGTGGGGAAAGGACTGGTGATGTCAAGCCTGCTGGGTCACATGATATACAGTTCAAACAAATCATGCATGCCCCGTTTTAAACACACTGAAAGCTGAAGCAGGGCAAACCAGGCATGAAATGCCTACGTGGCAAAACCCCTTTAATGTTATGTATTGAGGACACAGCATACATTTTATTAAAGAGGTAGTCTGACCTTGGACATTGAATATGAAATAAATAACTGAGGTTGGATCTCGAGAACCAGGGTCTCTATTTCACCATCTTTGTTCTAGATACAGCTGCAGTAAACATAAAGGTGGCCGAATGTGATTAGCTATACTTACTGTATAACTCCCATAGAAGTAAATGTAGAGAGCTGAGCACTTGGGACCGCCTTCCCATTTACTGCAGCTGCTGCAGGAACGAGGACGGGGAGTAAGTGACCCTAAAGAGAACCTGTGAAGTCCTCCAACAAATGGATCCCGCTGCTGCTTCACTCATTTCATAGGAGTTTATTTTTCTCTCCTAGCCCCCCCTTATCAGTGCTCTTAGTTCTGGTACTGATATGCTAATGAACTCCTAGCCTGTCAACTGGGTGGTCTCCACAACTTATTTTGGAATGGGGAGAGAGCTCATTTTGATACCTCCTGCAATAAGCCTATGCACTGCTCAGGGGTGTGGCCACCACTGCTTGGGGGTGTGATCACCACTGCTCAGCACTCCCGCAGCTGCACAATTCGTGTACAGCTGCGCATTCTGCATGGCTGCTTTAACCCCTTACCGCCGGAGCCAGTTTTGGCCTCTCTGACAGAGGCTTATTTTTTAAATCTGTCATGTCACTTTATGTGAGAATAACTTTTTGACACATGAACCTATCCCTGTGATTCCATGTGATTCAGAGATTGTGGTCTCGTGACACATTGTGCTTTAACATAGTAAGAAATTTTGGGCCAAAAAGTCTTTTTTTATGTGTGAAAAATATCAAAGAATCGTGAAAAATTTGAAAAAATTTACCATTTTCAAACTTCAAAAATTTCTGTGTGTAAGACAGGTAGTTATTCCACTGAAAATAGCTTATAACTAGCATCAACCATATGTCTACTTTAGCTTAGCATCTTTTTTTTAAATGTCTTTTTTTTTACGACATTAGGGGGCTTAGAAATTTAGTAGTAATTTTCAAATTTTCAAGAAAATTTTCAATATACATTTTTTTAGTGACCAGTCCAGTTCTAACGTGATTTTGATTGGCCTTTATGTTAGATACCCCTGTAAATGACTTAATATAAGAAACTACACCCCTTAAAGTATTCAAAAGAGCATTTAGGAAGTTTATTAACCCATTAGGTGTTTCACAAGAATTAAAGCAAAGTGGAGGTGAAATGTAAAAATTTTACTTTTTTGCAGATTTTAAATTTTTATCCATTACTCACAAGAACATGGTAGATGTGATCAGGGAAATGCAACTTAATATTGATTCCCCAGACTGTGCCATTTTCAGAGATATCTCATATGTGGGCCTAGTGCGCGATTTGGCTCAACCACAAACCCCAGAATAGGAGGAGCACCTACTGGACTCTGGTGTATCATTTTCATTACGATTTTATTTAGGCGCCATTTCAGGTTTGCAGATGCCCTAAGATGTTAAAATTTAAAAACATCCCTAAAAAGACCCCATATTGGAAACTACACCCCTTACGGAATATATCCAGGGGTGCAGAGAGTATATAGACCCCACAGGTGATTCACAATTTTTTTTAGTGTTAAACTGTGAAAATTAAAAATGTCGTTTTTTCCAACAATCTGCAATTTTAGCTAAAAATGTTTAATTTTTACAAGGAATCCTGTAAAAAAAAGCATCCCAAATTTTGTTAAGCAATTTCTTCCAAGTTTGGCAATACCCTACATGTGGGTGTAAACTGCTGTTTGTCACATAATCTCCAAAAAATTGGGAATCTCGCAAGAGAACAAAGAGTGACTTTTGATCACTATATTTACTATTTTGCTGTAGGCAAACTTAAACTCTATCAGTTCTCTATCTGTTAAACACTAAAACTTAACTTTTATTATGTATAATTCTTAACCTCTATAAACACTATTTAAAAACCTGATTTCTAACCTCAACATTTAACCCTTTTTGCTTCTGAAAGAAGGAATAACTCCCTCTCCATTATCAAGTCTGGTGGAGCACCACCTATTAACAGGAGAGCCTTATATCTATAGCAAATTACTAGCTCCAGTAAGGGATCCCAAGCCTACTACTTGGGCAGTCGTCCCTAATCTCAACAAATTAGGCCCCCTTGTGACACCCCTGCAGCAGCTGACACTTGTAGATAGAGGTGAGAAATCACAATTTAAAACGTCATATCTGACCTCGCCGACATGTTTCGCCAGCTAACCTGGCTTCATCAGGGGTGAGAGGTCCTTTTATTTCATGTTAAATACACACCCCATTCAGGTGCTCACCAATTAGCCATCAGAGAATCGACATAAAGCCCACTCCCCCTTCCGCTCTCCTGCACGCACACTCATAATATGTCCTGCTAAAGTTGCCACCATGCTCCCATAGACCTCAAACCTCAGACAAGTTCGCCATCTCCATAACGGGCTTGCGCCCCATCTTACCGTA
This sequence comes from Phyllomedusa bahiana, assembly GCA_025379985.1. Classification (NCBI taxonomy): domain Eukaryota; kingdom Metazoa; phylum Chordata; class Amphibia; order Anura; family Hylidae; genus Phyllomedusa; species Phyllomedusa bahiana. Next base: position 65,692 of record JAODAL010019214.1, read on the forward strand.
CTGCCCGTGCCAACGCACTGCACCAACAAACACCTCAGCCCTGACTGTGATGGACTTCCATCTTATTTCTCTCATATTATTGCAACTGCGTGGCTTACCTATACTGGACTAAGCAGAATAGGTGCTACATTCCACAGCACACTACCAGCTTTATCAACTCCCATCAGCCCCTTCTCTTCCATGTCTAATATGCATAGTCATTGGGAATATAAATTCCATTGTACAGTATACTATTGTCATATTATCTTCCCATAAAGCACTTCTCCTGTATATCTAATATACATATTCATTTTAATAAAGCTGCAGGCAGTTTCGCCATTGTTTTTTGGGCTTAATTCTTACAATGTTCGCCGTACGGGATAAAAAACAGGATAACTTTACTATGTGGTCGGTAAAATTACAATGATATAAATTTTATATAGTTTTTTTATGTTTTATTACTTTTACACAATAGAAATAGGTCTATAAAAAATTGCGTTTTTATGTTGTCCTATTCTGACAACCATAGCTTTTTTATTTTTCTGTATACGGAGCTGATTATGGGCTTGTTTTTTGTGGGATGAGTTGACGTTTTTATTAGTACCATTATGGGGGGCATATGACGCTTTGATCACTTTTATTAAGGTTTTTGTGAGGCATTTTGAACAAAATACAGCAATCCTGGTAGTGTTTTTTATTTTTATTTTTTACAGCGGTCACCGTGCGGTATAAATGACATTCTAGCTTTACTCAGCAGGTCGATACGATTACAGTGATACCAAATTTGTATATTTTTTTTCATGTTTTACTGCTTTTACACAATAAAAACACTTTTATTCAAAAAGTAAAACTCGTTTTTTCATCGTCGCAGTCTGAGAGCCATAACTTTTTTATTTTTCTGTGTACGGACCTGTGTTGGGTCTTGTTTTTTGCAAGATGAGTTGACGTTTTTATTGGTATAATTTTTTTGGGGACAAGACTTTTTCATCAGTTTTAAATCTATTTTTTGGAAGGCAGGGTGACGAAAATACTGCAATCCAAGGAGTGTTTTTTATTTTTAACAGCACTCACTGTGCAGTATCCATAACAAGTTAGCTTTACTCTGTGGGTCGATACGATTACGGCGATACCCAATTTATATAGTTTTTTTATGTTGAAGCACTTTAAAAAAAAAAAGAAAAGTGTTTTTATTGTGTAAATCTATTTTTATGCATCGCTGTCTTCTGAGAGCCATAACTTTTTTATTTTTCCGTATACAGAGACGTGTAAGGACTTTTTTTTTGCGGGATGAACTGACATTTTAATTGGTACAAATTTGGTGTATATATGAGTTTTTGATCGGGATGAACAAAAATCTCAATTCCTTGATTATTTTTTTTAACAGTGTTCACCGTACGGGTTAATTAATATGACACATTTATAGGACAGGTCGTTACGCACGCAGCGATACCAAATATGGGTACTTTATTTTTGATCTTTTTGGGGGCGTTTGGCGTCTGTAAAGGGGAAAAGGGCGATGTACGTGTTTTTATTTTATTTTTTGTGTTTGTGTTTTACTTTTATTCACTTTTTTTTCACTTTTTTTTATTTTTTACACTTCTTTTTACTTTCCCCATAGGGGATTTATAACACCAATCTTCAGATCTTCTGAAGGTTGCTGTTATAAGGCAAGCCAGTGCATAGCACTGTTGCTTTGCAGTGGCCGCCATGACAACTGTCAGTCACGATGACCACAATGCATTGTGGGCATCGTGACGTCACAGACTGCCCCGGGAAGTGATCTTCAGTTCCAGGGGCTGTCTGGTAGGAGATCGTTGCTGCACAATTGTGCAGTGCGCCGAGGAGCAGGCAGGAGGGGCTCCCTCCTCCTGCCTGCGACTCGGCTCCGACGATCTTAAATGATCGTCGGAGTTAAGGGGTTAAACGCCCGCGGCCGGAGCTCACTCCAGCTGGGGGTGATGTGGCATGAGGCCAGTGGTAATTTACCGCTGATCCCATGTCGTGATCGTGTGCGGCTCGCCCGCAAGACCGTGCGATCGCCAGGACGAGGGAGCGGGGTCCTACCCGCACGGCGGGGCGAGGGAGCGGGGTCCTACCCGCACGGCGGGGCGAGGGAGCGGGGTCCTACCCGCACGGCGGGGCGAGGGAGCGGGGTCCTACACGCACGGCGGGGCGAGGGAGCGCGGTCCTACGCACCGGCGAGGCGAGGGAGCGGGGTCCTTCCCGCTCGGCGGGGCGAGGGAGCGGGGTCCTACCCGCACGGCGGGGCGAGGGAGCGGGGTCCTACCCGCACGGCGGGGCGAGGGAGCGGGGTCCTACCCGCACGGCGGGGCGAGGGAGCGGGGTCCTACCCGCGGGGCGAGTGAGCAGAATTCTTTCTCTGTAATTCAATCCATGGAGATAAAACCAACTTTTAATATCATTTACCTCACAGGACAGCGATGATGAGGACTACAAAGACGATGGCAAGAGCATGAAGGAAATGGGAAACAAAAATGCCCCAAATGAAAGACATCACCTACAAATGCAGAGCGTGGAATATGGAAGCATTCAGGACAAATCCTCAGAATCGGGGGATAAGTATCAGATGGACTCCGAGATCTTTCCAACAAACCTCCAAGAAAGTGGTTCATCTTCCTAAGAGCGGAGCTCGTTTCTTCAGACACTTGTAAGCCCAAAACCAAAGGGTTTCCAAGGATACATTCTCTCCTGTAACAAAGTCATAGGCAAGGTGATCAATTGGACGCTCAATAGAAACCAATCGGGGGAGATTGGTGCCTTCATACTGCAGCATACGGAGTGGCCTCTGGACTGTCTACCTATGGCTCGTTTATGGGACTTGTTTGTCATAATGTTTTGGTCATTTCCAGGCATCACCACCTTTTGAATAGGAGGTTCACACCATGTAATACAATCCAAGCCTTGGCCGAGTCCACCACAGCACGAGGTTCTCATACTTACTGGCTCTCATGGCTTGGCTCGCTATCCGGCCTTCACCCAAGGTTTAAGGACAGTGGTTGTCCTCCTGAAACAAACCCTTCATTCCACAGGACTGGATAGTTTGGGTGTTGATTTTCCAGGGCACTAGACAACTGTCCCATTATGTCAAGGTGAAAAGCAACGTGAGAATTCTTTTTTGGATCAGTTGTCAATTTTTGGTGTAATAATAAAGGTCAATCTAAATTTTCTTAGACTGGGGTATACATTACTTCATATTGAGGGCAGTGGGGTTTGCGAGCTTTGGCTGTCAGCATCTATAAATGGCCCATTTTGAAGTACATATAACTCAGGGGTGTCAAACTCATTTTCAACAAGGGCCACATTAGTATTACGATTGCCATGAAAGGGTCATTGATATAGAGATGGGAATCGAGGTAAGAGGGGTCCTCTTATATAGGGAAAGAGAGGTGAATTGAGGTAAGAGATGGGGTCCTCTTATATAGCGATGGAAATGGAGGTAAGAGGGGGATTCCCTTATAGAGATGGGAATGGAGATAAAGGAAGGGGGTCCTCTTACATAGAGATGGGAATGGAGGTAAGAGGGAAGTCCTCTTATATAGGGAAAGAGAGGGGAATTGAGGTAAGGGGGGGTGTCCTCTTATATAGGGATAGAGATGGGAATTGAGGTAAGGGGTGTCCTCTTTATACAGAAATGGAAATGAAGGTAGGAGGGGGTCCTCTTATATAGAGAAGGGAATGGAGGTAAGAGGGGGGTTTCCTTCTAAAGGGATAGAGATGGGAATAAAGATAGGGGGGGTCCTCTTATATAGAGATAGAGATGAAAATAGAGGCAAGTGGGGCATCCATGAAGGAGTGCTAGGGTGCTGGGTCAGAGCTGTGCCACCATCTGTGAATTGCTGAACAGAGTGGGGTGAAGGTGCACACCGGAGCTCCAAATATAAGATGGTTCCCGCTCTCTATGCTGGCACTGACAACTTTTCCAAGCACTGGCTGTGGCTTCCGGGGAAAGTGGAGTGCCAATCCTTCTATGTCAGACCTTGTCCATCCCTGCTCGCTGAGTGTAAGCTGTATGATAATATATATAGGGGTTTTATATGTATTAATTACGGTGCACAACTCCTTGATGACCGCCCACCGACTATAGACGGCAGGCGGTGCAGGTCATCTTTCTGCAGAGACGTCTAGAGATGTCACTGCAGAAAGTGCACTGCACTAGGAATGGAACTGTAGTTAAAGGGGTTGTATCATTTCATTAAATGGTCTTCAGAATAAGGGGACAGTGAAAACAAGCAACTTTGCAATTAGATGTCATTAGCAAAGCTGTCTAGTTTTCACAGGATTCCTTATCTTCTGTTTCTGTAAACACTGTTCCCCAGTGCCGGTCGGATCCCACCTCCTTTCATTTCATTGGCTGATGGCTCTACTAATTTACATTCTGTCCTCCCCCCGGTCGTATTCATGTGAGCGCGCATTCCTGTCTCTCTCACTCAGAATAAGGGGTCGGCAGCATTTCACTCTGCACAGCCAGAAGAAACACACTAACGATGCAGCTGTTTCTACAATCAGAAAACAGCAGAATTGTGCCTCGGTTCCTAATGCTGCTGCGTGTAAACATAGAAGGGAGATCTGTGCTGCTCTGGATGAGTTTGTAAAAGACTGGATTCAATTGTAACAAACCTCCAGCTGTGAGAGGAGAAGAGATCAGTGCTCCGAGTTCATAGAAGACTGTTAGGATGAATTCAGGCCTGTGGTATGTAAACAGCTCTTACAAAATAAGACTGCAAAAGGAGAGGAACGACAGTGACATGTGGACTCAGAGGGGGGGGGGGGGGACACTGACTCGGGAGCGAGCATGAACAGTGAAGGGGGAATAATGTCATCCCCCTTTAGTTAAGAAACACCCAGCTGGGAGGGGAAGAAACGCCCCTGGATTTCAGGAAATGAGCGAATCAAGCTTCAAGAAAACAGCCAAACTGATGAAGCGATACATCCCCTTTAACAGCCCTGTTCCTAGAGCAGTCTCTGCAAACGTTGGGGAAACCTCCGATCCCTGACATTTAACCCTTCGATTGATGCGGCATAATCAAAGGTATTTCCCCTGCTCCATCGGGTGATCGGGACTCCTGGTGACCTGATGGAGCTCAGAGAACGTCTGTACAGTCAACCCTGGGGACTTAAATTAGCCCCAATGTGTGTCTGTATAGGAAGCCTGTGGTCGGGGCACAATTTGTGCTGCTCTGACTGCAGCCTGTGTCATACTGATACATATTGTAATGTATTAGCATTCATGAAAATGCTAATATATTAAGTGTAAAAAAAAAAAAAAGTGTACAATAGTTCTCCCTTCATGGGATTAAAAAAAACAAAAAATATAGAAAAAAAAAATAAAATAATAAAATAAATATGTAATAAACAAAAAATTGTTGGGCCCACATTACAAACCCCCTGCCTTAAATCCGGTTTAAGTTGGGGGGTGGCTTAAAAAAGTTTTGATCAAAAGTGTGAAAAGAGAATTTTTAAAAAAAATTTTATATTTCCTAGATAGCAGGAAAATTTTTTTTTTTTTAAAAATTTCCGGGCCCCCCTTTTTATAGTGTTCCCGTTTATTGTGGGCCAATGTTATTGGAATTGTTGTATACTACACCGCACCGTGTTGCCCCTTTTGTTCTTTTTTTTCAAAAAAAAGTTTTTTGGGGGTGTTTATAAACCATATATTGGGTTTTTTACACACACACACCAAAAAATCCCTACACATATTCGGTATCTATACAACATGAAAAATGAATCTAATGGGTTATTTAGTGGGAAAGGTGAATGGTGTAAAAAACACTAAAAAAAAAAAACGCGAGCACTTTAAATTTTTGTTCTTTCTGCAAAATTTTTTTATTTTTTTAAAAAAAACTGCATGATTTTTTGTAAAAATCAAACTTTGCTCCAAAAAAAGTATTTTTCTGCATAAATAATCTTGGAAAAAAAAATAATATACGACCGTTGAAACGCAGGGAGGCAAAGACCGACCAATCAGAGCCCAGCGTTCATTTTTCAAAAGCAGGAAAAAAAAATGAATTTGTTTCTGACTGGTTTTTTTGGGGCGGTGTCGGATGGGGTGCTGGGCCCAAGGGGGGTTACTCTTGGGGCCCACAATGAGTTTTTAGGGCCCGCTTGAGTTTTTTTTTGGGGCCCCCCTACAGCTACTTTAAATGCTGAGATGCCTCTTTTAATTTGCTTCTTGCATTCTTCCTCTCTTTCTCTTTTTTTGCCTTTCTGAGAATTTTTATGGAGTAAAAAACAACTTAGGTCTACTATGCTCGGAGCCCCCGGGCTTTCCTCTTTCCTGTGGGCCAGCCCGGCCGGTGAGGGATAAAAACAAGTGCTAAAAATCACTGACCAAAAGCTCTTACCAAAGGGTCAACTGCGGCCCCCAGTGTTTGGGAACTAAATCCCCTCATGCATTTTTAATTATAACAGTGGGCTGATGGGAGTTGTAGTTTCCCAACGTGGGGGGCCCGTTTGAACCCCGCTCTATACTTACCCTGTTTAACCCCTTAACGACCTTTTGGGGTTCCATACGTCCCGGGGTTTTTGGGGTTCACGCACCTGGACAAATGGGGTCGTTGAGGATGCGCGAACTCTAAAGCGGTTGCGCGATCGGCGGGGGGTCAGCTGTTTTTTTACAGTGAATCCCCAGCGTCGGCCCCCCACCCCGGATCGCACCGGGGGGGGGGGGGGGGGGTTAAACCCCGTAATTTTTTGCGACAATCCGGGGCCAATAAACTAAAGGGAAGACGCAGGAGGGATCGTCCTCCTGCGTCTCTGTCGGTGAAGCGCACCGGTCAGGCGTGTGCAGCTCCTGCCTCCTTAGGCTATTTCAAAGGTTAATTGCGGGGGTAAATTTCGCCCCGCAAAATTTCGCCGGGTGGACGGGGGCGGGGCGGGAGGGGGGGTAAGCAGGGGGCCGGCACTTCGCCGGCCTTGACTATCATGCTAGCGGCGCGTATAGCCGCTAGAAGTGACAAGGTGAATTATCTCCCCGCCGGGGGATTCGCCCGGGGGGGGAGGGAGGTTCCATAGTTTCTATGAGAAAAA
>JAODAL010019215.1:0-72714 GCA_025379985.1 Phyllomedusa bahiana
CCTTTTTTAGCCAGGGCCCCTTGTTACCAGGCCCCCCTATGTTACCCAGGGCCCCCCTATGTTGCCGGGCCCCCCTATTTTAGAGGGCCCCCTATGTTAGCCAGGGCCCCCGTTGTTAGCCAGGGCCCCCCTTTGTTTAGCCAGGGCCCCACTGTAGTAGCCAGGGCCCCCATAGTTAGTCAGGGCCCCCCATTATGTAGCCAGGGCCCCCCATTATGTATCCAGGGCCCCCCATTATGTAGCCAGGGCCCCCCTTAATGTAGCCAGAGCCTCCCTTAATGTAGCCAGGGCCCCCTTAGATAGCCGGCCCCTTAGTTAGCCGGGCCCCCCTATGTTAGCCAGGGCCCTTTGTTAGCCAGGGCCCCCCTTTGTTAGCCAGGGCCCCCCTTTAGTAGCCCGTGCCCCTTTAGTTAGCCCGGGCCCCCCTTTGTTAGCCAGGTCCCCCCTTTGTTAGCCAGGGCCCCTTTAGATAGCCAGGCCCCCCTATGTTAGCCAGGGCCCCTATGTTAGCCAGGGCCCCTTTAGTAGCCAGGGCCCCTTTAGTTATCCAGGGCCCCCCTTTAGTTATCCAGGGCCCCCCTTTTTTAGCCAGGGCCCCTTTAGTAGCCAGGGCCCCCCTTTGTTAGCCAGGGCCCCCCTATGTTAGCCAGGGCCCCTTTAGTAGCCAGGGCCCCTTTAGTAGCCAGGGCCCCCCTTTAGTAGCCAGGGCCCCCCTTTAGTTATCCAGGCCCCCTTTGGGTTATCCGGGGCCCCTTTAGATAGCCAGGGCCCCCTATGTTAGCCAGGGCCCCCCCTATGTTAGCCAGGCCCCCCTATGTTAGCCAGGGCCCCCCTTTGTTAGCCAGTCCCCCTTTAGTAGCCAGGGCCCCTTATGAGCCAGGTCCCCTAGGTATTTAAAAAAACAAAAAACAGCCATTTTACCTGGCTCGGGCTCCTGCTCCTGCCGCTCCGTGCTGCCGCCGGCTCTGCCGCCTGCTTTGGCGGCGCGGTGAAGTGACGTCATGCCCGCCTACGTCAGTAGTCGGGGCCGGCGCCCGGCAGGCTGCAGGCCTAGCGTCTTCAGCCTGCCAGGGAGATCAGTGGAGCGCAGCGCTAGTGGCGCTGCGATCCGCTGACACCGCGCAGCCCCGGGAGTCGGGGACATTAGTCCCCAACTCCTGGGCCGGTCTCTGGGCGCTCAGGACGCGGGTCCCGGGCGTTCAGAGACTGGATGCGCGGACGGGCCCCGGGGAGCGACGGCACTGCCTCAGCTCCCCACCACAGCTCGGGGGGGGCCCACCGGGGGATTCCCCGGTCCCCCGGCAGCCCAGTCCGAGCCTGCATAGGATCATGAGTATTGCTATTTGTGTGTCTGTGGATGTTCAAGACCGGTACCTGACTGCTTTCTCTTAGTGGCGTTGGCTAAGTAAAAGGCGTCATAACAAGCACATTACCAATGAGAATCACTTAAAAAAAAAATTAAATATTTATAATAAGATGTCCACAACCTGTAAATGTTATAATCCCTTTAAATATTACCCCCTTAAGTACCTTGCATTTGTTTTTTTGACGTGTTCGTTTTTGTCTCCTCGCCTTTCAAGGGCCATAAGTTTTAAATTTTTCCTAGACAAATGAAGGCTTTTATTTTGCAGGACAAGATGTACTTTCTAATGGTGTCGTTCTCTGTACCATAGAATATACTGGGAAACCACAAAAAAATTCCAAGTGGGGCAAAATGTGAAAAAAATGTATTTGCACCATGTTAGTGGGGATTTTTTTTAGAGCATTCAATATTCAGTGTAACAGCATTTCTGCATTCAACCCAACTGCACAGGCTTTTTAATCAGATTAGGTTTATAGCTGGAACCTTCTAACCATGAAATGTGGCGGTCTAAACACACACCAAGAGAGGCAGCATGTAGCGTAAGTTCCCACCCGAATTGGGGTCACCTTGCGGCGGTAGGTGGGCATGTACAGTTTTGATCAAAAATGTACACTAAGAACCTCAAATTTTTTCATATATTCCATTGTAGCAGAAATGCTGTTCCACACCAGTTGCACATATATGTTTATTCTTCAAAACAGATGTGCTGACCAGTTTTTGTTTTTTGACTATTTGTATGGCATAGTGACTGTTCCCATCTTGGTTTATGCTCTCCACACACCTGCACAGGCTTTTTAGTCAGATCAGGTTTATAGCTGGAACCTTTTAACCCTGAAATGTGGAGGCCTGAACAGACACCAAGAGAGGTAGCATAGGTTCCTACCTGAATTGCGGTCAACTTGCCACGGTAGGTGGGCATTTACAGTTTTGATCAAAAATGTACACTAAGAATCTCAAATATTTTCATATATTACATTGTAGCAGAAATGCTGTTCCAAAAAATTCTTATGTCCTTTTTGACCGTTTTTAGTGTCTATAGAGTGCTGCTGATATTGTATTGTGTTTGCATAGCTTTTGACTGCCACATAAGTGTCCACTGTAGGAAGGCACAAGGTGCCGTTATTGACGGACGTTATGTGTCACCGATCTGCTTGAGATCGGTGAAATAAAGCCCATTTGTTTTGGTGTCAGCGGCAGCAGGCCACTGAAACAGGTTTTGTATATGTAGTATGGCAATAATGCTGTGATCCGGGTCGGGCTTTATTGGAGCAGTCTGTAGAGTTGGTGGGACGGGCTGCTCCCACATCCATCCTGGCTTACCAGCCCTATTATAAGGCCATCAGGCTCGGGTGAGAGGGGTGTGGTTCTTACCTTTGTACAAACGGCTCAGTGGAGAAAATGTTTGGAAGAAAGCCAGAGCTGGGCCTTGCACTCCAGAGAGAGAGACGGGAAAACCTGCGTGTGGTTCCTTGCCAGGGAACCAAAGTAGGGTTACTGCACTTATACCTGGACTGGTTTGTTCCGGATATTTTTTATTTTGTTTGGCTGAAGCAAGCCGGGGTTTTTATTTTCATGTTTTTGTGGAGTGCACCATTAAACCTTGCTGTGTTTAACACCAAGGACTGCTTCCGTTTGAACTAATCCCTACAATTGGTGTCTCGGATGCGGGCAACATCCTGGGTAGGAAACTGAAATGTCCTGGGTTAAGGGGGCTGCTACTCTTCAAAGCCAGACGGGTGCGATGGGGACCTGCTGAAGCACCGGGTGCAGGTGAGCGCCCAACAGCAACAAGCCCATGCAGAGCCCATGGGGTCACAGCAGGAAACTAACCAGCTCCTAATCGGGCAGATTGCCCTCATGAAGGAACTATCTGGGGAAGAGGCCCCAGCTACACCCCGTCGGGAGGACGGACAGCAGGCGCGGAAGGGGGGTACGAGACGCCCTTCAGAAGATGACCCCAGAGGACGACGTGGAACCTTCCTTACCGTCTCGAGCGGTTGCCGAACGGGAGAGACTACCACCCCCCCGTGGGCAGAGGTCCTGGCCCCCTTTCTCACCGCGAGCCTCAAAAGGCTTATTTAGACTTGTCTCTGCAGGATGCCAGGGAATACCCTAAGCTGAGATCAAGATCCTGGCACGCCTGGGCGTGAGGGTCACCGTCCGGGCTCAGAGGAGCAACCAGTTGGGGATACAGGAGGACCGGCCCCCAAGGTCCCAAATGTTTGATCTCCTGCACCTCATCCAGAAATGGCGCAGCGCCAAGGTCTGTTCCCCACTCAGATGGTGGAAAGGGGTCATGATGGACCGGTTTGTGCACGCTCTCCCCAGCCAGTGCAGTGCTGGGTCGCGCAAGAAATCCACAACGGCGGATGACTTGGTACCCTTTTGGTGGAAAGGTATCAGGCCGGGGACGCTCCATGGTCGATCCCGGGACCCTTTGCCCCTCCATACTGGTGTATGCAGACTGACTTGACGGCCCAAGAAGGGGTCCCAAACCCCTAGAGAAGCCCGGTCCCAAGGCCAAAGGCCTGCCAGAGCCAACATCCAGCCCCTCTGTCAGGGACATAAACTGCTGGAAGTGCCAACGCTGCCGGGCACATGGCGGCCCAATGCCCATTTTGGCTGGGAACCCAGGGACTGTTCCATAGCGGCGTACGTCATTGTTTGCGCAACCGCCTGCACAGCAGTGATGGACATGGAGAAGGGAATTTCCCACTCTGCCCCCAATCAGGGTGAATGGCACCCTATCAGGGACTCCTGGACTCGGGGAGTTTGGTCACTCTCCTAACGGCCCGTATTCCCATGTGTTGATCCCAGGGAAAACTTTGGGAGTCACGTGCATACATGGGGATACCAAGTGTACCCAGTGGCACGAGTCACGTTAAAATCTGAAGGGGGCTTACAGTGTCCCAAACCAAGTAGGCATCGTGAAGGGGTTACTGCACGAGGATAATTTGGGCCGGGACTGCCCTCTTTTTTGTTACTATGGAAAAAAATCCCAGTACGCAGAAATTCCCAAGAGCACGGACAGCCCTGAGAGCACTGTCCAGGGGGTGGTTCCAAATTCCCGTTCTCTGTCATGGTAGGAGATGGTGAGAACGAGTCACCCCTTTGATGAGACAGTTCCCGACCTAGGGGAATCCGGGAAATTTTGGGGACGGCCCAGCTGCAGGATAAAACCCCTAAAAGGGGCTTTCAATAGCGTGGTGGTCCTGGATGGGGTACCCCAAGAGTCAGCGGCCGAGGAAGATTTCCCCATTTTGCCATAAAGGGGAACCTGTTGTACTGGGTGACCAAAATCCGTGAAGAAGTGGTGAACAACTGCTAGTCCCCAAACCCCATAGGCGGTTGGTCCCTGGACCTGGCTCACAGTCATGGGCTTGGGGGACACCTGGGCCAGATTTAAAACCGTAGAGAGGATTCTACCCCAATTCTACTGGCCAGGTGCTACCGGAAATCCGGAACTACTGCCAGTCATGTCCCCAGTGCCAGGGAACCTCCCCAGTCGCCAATTTCCACAGCCGCTAATCCCAAATTTCCTATTATTGAGATACCCTTTGAGAGAGTAGCGATGGATTTAGTGGGCCCCTGGTAAAGTCGGCTAGAGGACACCAGTACATTCTGGTCATCATGGACTACGCCACCAGGTACCCAGAAGCTGTTCCCCTGGAAAATGCTTCCCCAAAAGTCATTGCTAGGGAGCTTTGGCACAATTTTTTTCCCGAAACGGGGTTGCCGAAAGAGATCCTGACGGATCAAAGGGGCCGCATTTATGTCAAGAGAATAAGGATCTTTGTAAGGGTTTTGAGGGTGACCCAGCTAGCACCTCGGTGTATCACCCCCAGACAGATGGGCTTGGTAGAGCGCTTAAACAAGACCTTGAAGGCCATGTTGAAGAAAGTAGTCGAGAAAGATGGGCCCAGATTAGGACTACCTTTTGCCGTATCTCCTAATTTCTATTAAGAGGTTTCCCCAAGCCTCCACAGGGTTTCTCCCCCTTTGAAATTGCTTTATGGCAGGCATCCCAGGGGTCTATTAGATATCGCCAAGGAGACCTGGAAAGCGAAGTCACAACCCCATAAAAGCGTTATTGAGCATGTGGCCCAGTTGCAGGAACGGATCGCTCAGGTACTCCCTATTGTTTAAAAAGCATCTTTTACAGGCCCAAGAGGCGCAAGCGAGAGTCTACAACAAAGGGCGGCCCCAGTGAGACAGTTTAGTCCAGGGGACCGGGTCCTGGTCTTAGTACCAACGGTGGGAGAGCAAGTTCCTGGCAAAATGGCAAGGTCCATATGAGGTAGTTGAGAAGGTGTGGGGAGGTCAACTATCGGTCCAAACAGCCGGGTAGAAAAGCCCTATCAAATCTACCACGTTAACTTGCTCAAGCCATGGAAGGATAGGACCCCCCCGGAGGCAAACTTGTTTGTGGTCCCAACCAGAAGCTCCTTCTCAGACCCCCAAAAGTGCAGACAACTGCTGCCACAAAATAGGGACTTTTCACAGAGGCACCGGGCTAACGCAAAGTTGTGGAACATGAGATTGTGACCGAGCCTCATGTCAGAGTGAGTTAAAACCTTATAGGGTTCCCGAGGCCCTAGGGGAAAATTTTGGCAAAAGAGGGTACAGAGAATGTTAAAAAATTTGGGGTGATAGAAGGGGTCTAAGAGAGCGATGGTCCCCCGCCCTTCGTGTTAGTGCCAAAACCCAACGGGGAGTTGCCTTTCTGCAATGACTACCGTAAACTAAATGAGGTATCCAAGGTCCATGCATACCCCATGCCCCCGGGGGATGAGCTTATTGAGAGGTTGGGGCCACCCGGGATATCACCACCCTAGGACCTGTCTAAGGGGTATTGGCAAATTTCCCCCTTTGCCAAGGAGGCCCGAGAGAAGACTGCATTTTCTACACCAGACGGTCCTTCCAAAATGTAAGAATGCCATTTGGGTTGCAGGGGGCCCCGCCACCTTCCAGAGGCGTGGATAGGATCTTGGTCCCCCACAGGGCATATGCGTCAGCCTACCTTTAAAGACATAGGATCTTCAGCCGAATTGGGGGAGTCACCCCTTTAAAAAGATCCAAGCTGTTCCTAGATCGCTAAGGAAAGGTGGTTCACCTAAACCCCAGTAAGTGCGCCGTAGGATGGAGGAGGCCCGTTACTTGGGGTATGTCTGGAAGAGGGGAAATAAAGCCTCAAGTGAACAAAATAGAAAGCCATCCAAACCTGGCCACGCCCCCTCAATAAAGAAACAAGTGAGAGCGTTTCTAGGGATTTGGGGATATTACCCGAGATCTTTTTCCCTAAGTTCGCCGGAATGGCGGTGCCCCTAAAATGACCTAACGAAGGTGTCAAATCCGCCATGATCAAGTGGTCCCCAGAGGCTGAGGAAGCCTTCCAAACTTGAAAATCAGCCCTATGTAGACAGCCAGTATTGTTGGCCCCAGATTTCTCGCGAGAATTTGTAGTACAAACAGATGCCTCAGAGGTTGGCCTAGGAGCAGTTATGTTTCCCCGGTTAACAATGGGGAGGGAAAATTCCCGTTATTTCCTCAGCAGGAAGCTGTCCCCGCCGAGCGTAATTCCTCCATTATTGAGAGGGAATGCTTGGCCATTAAATGGGCGCTCGATTCTCTCCGGTACTACCTCCTGGGTCGGAAATTTAGATTGGTGAAAAAGGGAAGCAATGCCAGGGTCACCCGTTGGTTCCTGGCTCTGCAAGATTTTCATTTCTCGGTGGAGCACAGGCCGGGCAAGCTGCAGGGGAATGCAGATGCCCTGTCTAGGGTATATAGTTTGATGGCTGTAGGTGCCCAGTCCCCCGGCATTGGGCAGAGGGGGGGGTATGTAGGAAGGCACAAGGTGCCGTTATTGACGGACGTTATGTGTCACCGATCTGCTTAAGATCGGTGAAATAAAGCCCATTTGTTTTTGGTTTTTCATGGCAGCAGGCCACTGACACAGGTTTTGTATATGTTATGGCAATAATGCCGGGGATCCGGGTCGGGCTTTATTGGAGCAGTCTGTAGAGTTGGGTGGGACGGGCTGCTCCCACATCCAGTCCTGGGCTTACCAGCCCTATATAAGGCCAGCAGGCCTTAGTGGGTGTGGTTCATTACCTTTGTATAAACGGCTCAGTGGAGCAAGTGATTGGAAGAAAGCCAGAGCTGGGCCTTGCACCCCAAAGGGGAGAGAGACTGAGATCTGCGTGTGGTTTCCTTGCCAGGGAACCAAAGTACGGTACTGCACTTATACCTGTGACTGTGTTTGTTCCGGATATCTTTATTTTGTTTGGCTGAAGCAAGCCTGCCGTTTATTTTCATGTTTTTGTGGAGTGCAACATTAAATCTTGCTGTGTTTAACACCAAAGGACTGCTTCCGTTTGAACTAATCCCTACACCACCTATACGTTTATTCTTCAAAATGGATGTGCTGACCAGTTTTTGTGTTTTGCCACTTATGTATGGCCGGAGTTGTGTAATTGAATATTTGTTTTTCAGATATTGTTCGCTCTTCTGTTTGGTTCCTGGGTCATTCCCATTTATTCTGGGTTTCTGACATGTGAAAGTTTAATTCCGAGGAATATATGGACTTGGGTGGTCTCAGGTTTTGCCTGAGGCCATGAAGACCAGTAGAAGGTGTAGGAAGGCACAAGGCCTTGTTATAGATGGGAGGTATGTGCCACCAAAATTCCTGTCTTTGGTGGAGTGAAGGCCAGATAATTCTGTGTCAGCGGCATTAGGCCACTGACATGTTTAAACTTAGTTTGGCTACAACAGCAGCAAGTCTGGGTCGGCCTTCACTGGAGCAGTCAAAGAGACGGGTGGGATGACTGCTCCCACTCCGGGTCCAGGCCGGAGTTTTGGATGGCCTATGTAAGCCTGGAGATCAGGTGAGCTGGGGGTGTGTTGTTCAGTTTCCTGCTAGTTACCTGAGAGTAACCACCTTGGATGCTGAGGGAAGCACTAAGGTCCTGTCTAGGAGACGTGCCTTATACCACGCTGGAGGGGTGAGAGCCCTTGTGGGCAACACGGACTGTGCCTGTGATATAGGTGCCGGGCGATTGCGCCTAAAGACTGTGGTGGGAACTCTGGGTGTTGGCTGAAGTCAGCCCTGTTTTGTGTTGCTGCTTATGTTTGCTGGAGAAACAGATGCCCAGACAATAAACACACCCGTTGTTTGCATGAACTTTATGGGGGTCCTGTTTTGTGAAGCCTGCCTTTGGGGACAAAATCCCCTACAATTGGTGCTTCGGATGCGGGCAACGTCCTGGCTCGTGCATGTCCTGGATTAAAGCGGCAGCCCAGTTAAAGACACCCAGTTAAAACACCTCATACAGGCTAACACCTAGCAGCAGCAGGCTCATGCAGAGTCTGTTCGGGCCAAGGAAACTCCTGCTATGCCCTGCCATGCATACCCCATGATGGAGACCAGCGAGCGCGTAGGTCCATCAGAGAGGCACTGCAGAAGATGACCCTGGAGGATGATGTGGAAGCATTCCTCGCAGTATTCGAGCATGTTGCAGAGCGCGAGAAGTTACCTGCTGAACAGTGGGCTGAGGTCTTGGCCCCTTTCCTCACAGGGAAACCCCAGAAAGCGTACTACGACCTGTCAATGCAGGACGCCCGGGAGTACGGGAAACTAAAAGCAGAAATCCTGGCGCGACTGTGCGTAATTGTGACGGTGCGGGCCCAGAGGGTGCATGACTGGGGGTACAGCTGGGACAAGCTACCCAGGTCTCAAATGTTTGACCTCTTGCATCTGGTCCAAAAATGGCTGCAGCCCGACGTATGTACCCCGGCTCAAATGGTGGAGCGCTTTGTGGCGGACCGGTTTGTGCACACTCTACCCCGGGCGGTTCAGTGTTGGGTCGCGCAGGGCAAATCCCAGTCCGCAGATGACTTAGTGGACTTAGTGAAACGATACCGTGTGGTGGAAAAACCTTTGGTTGACCCCGGGAATCTATCCTCTCCATTTTGGGTTGCCAGGAGTGCTTCAGAAAGCCAAAGAAAGGGACCCCGAATTCCCCAGGAGGGGTGCCCCAAGGCCAGGGGTGGACTGGACCCCGGGATTTAGAGCTTTTCCCAGGGACATTGTGGCTGGAAGTGTCATGCTCCGGGTCACATCGCGGCCCGGGTGCTCTCTTATAGGGGAACCTATGTAGTGCTCGGTGGTGAGACGTAGCTCCATGTTCGCTCACTCAGTATGCGGCATGGCGTCAAACTCGGAAATGGGACTCCAGCTCTGCCAAGTGGTGGTTAATGGGACCCCAGCCACTGGACTCTTGGACTCAGGGAGCTTGGTTACGCTTCTTGCGGCTCACCTTCCGCACGAGTTGGTCCCTGGAGAAAAAGTGGGGGTTCTATGTATACATGGGGATACCAAACGCTACCCGGTGGCCAAAGTTAACCTGGGGAGTGGTGGCGGTACAGTGTCACACCAGGTGGGGGTCGTGCCTGGATTAATGCATGACCTGATTATTGGCCGTGATTGTCCAATCTTCTGGGACCTGTGGGCCACCGTGAGAGTGCCTAGTCACGCAGGATGTGTGGACCACCCAACCAGCGCGGCCTCGGAGAGTATCCCCGATTTTCCCCTTAAGGTTCTGGTAGGTGACCCGGAGGAGGATCCCACACCTGACGTGGCCATCCCAGACTTAGAGGTGTCAAGAGGAAAGTTTGGGTCAGCCCAACTCCAGGATGAGACCTTAAGGGGGGCTCTTAATAAAAGTGGGGTCATAAACGGAGTATCCCAAAAACCAGGGGCAGACGAGAGGTTCCCCCACTTAGCCATGAATGGGGACTTGGTGTACCGAGTAACAAAATCAGGGACGGATTGGTGGAACAGCTTCTGGTGTCAAAAGCTTATAGGCGCATGGTGATGGACCTGGCACATTCCCATATATTAGGGGGCCACTTGGGAGAAGATAAACTATAGAGAGGATTCTCCAGAGGTTTTAAATGGGCCCGGGTGCTACCGGGAGATTCGGGATTACTGCCAGTCTTGCCCCGTGTGTCAGATAACCTCCCCAGTCACCCACTTCCGCAGTCTTCTGATACTGCTCCCTATTATTGAGGTCCCGTTTGACAGGATTGCCATGGATCTGATAGGGCCAGTAGTGAAGTCAGCTCGGGGGCACCAGTATATCCTGGTCGTCTAGACTATGCTACCAGGGGACCCGGAAGCCGTGCCCCTCAGGAACACTTCATCCCCAAAGTATCGCCAGGGAGTTGTTCCACATATTTTCCTGGATGGGGATACCTAAAGAGATCCTGACTGACCAGGGGACCCCCTTTATGTCAAGGGTAATGCAGGACCTCTGTAAGATATTGAAGGTCACCCAGCTACGTACCTCGGTCTACCACCCCCAAACTGATGGCCTAGTAGAAAGATTTAACAAGACCCTAAAGGCCATGTTGAAAAGGGTGATCGAGAGAGATGGTTGAGACTGGGATTACCTGCTGCCCTATTTGCTCTTTTCTATTAGGGAGGTGCCCCAAGCTTCCATAGGGTTCTCCCCTTTTGAACTATTATACGGTAGGCATCCCCCGGGGTCTATTGGGGCATCGCAAAGGAGACCTGGAGAATGAAGTCACTCCTATCAAAGGTTGATAGAGCATGTCGCAAAGATGCAGGAGAGGATAGCCCAGGTGATGCCCATTGTGAAGGAGCATCTTCTCCAAGCTCAGGAGGCCCAGTCCAGGGTCTATAATAGGTCGGCCCGTTTCAGACAATTCAGCCCAGGGGGGCAGAGTCTGGTGTTTTGTTCCGACTGTAAAAGAGCAAATTTCTCGCAAAATGCAGGCCATACGAGATAGTGGAAAAGGAGGTGAGGTGAAAATACTGGGTGCACCAACCTGGGAGGAGAAAACCCTACCAGGTTTTCCACATAAATTTGTTGAAACCTGGAAGGATAGGGACGTCACGGAAGCCCCTTGCAACTCTGGTCCCAAACCCAAAAGTAGCTCTGGAGAGGTAAAAATTGCAGAGACCCTGTCGTCTTCCCCGAAACAGCAGTGCAAGCAATTGCTGGAACAGAATAAGGATCTGTTCACAGAATCCCCAGGTCTCACCAAGGTGATAGAACATGAGATCATTACAGAGCCACATGCCAGGGTAAATTTAAAGCCATATAGGATTCCTGAAGCCCGCTGAGAGTAATAGCCAAAGAGGCACAAAGAATGAAAAGCCTGGGAGTGATCGAGGAATCTAAAAGTGGGTGGTCAAGTCCCATTCTGCTGGTCCCGAAACCTAATGGAGAGTGGCGGTTTTGTAATGATTACCGCAAATTAAACTAAATATCAAAGGTAGATGCCTACCCTATGCCCCGGCTAGATGAACTAATAGAGAGATTAGGGCCTGCCCATTACATCACGACCCTAGACCTCAAACCCAAGGGGTACTTGGCAGATTCCCTTGTCTAAGGAGGCTAGGGAGAAAACGGCATTTTCTACACCTGAAGGGTTTTTTCCACTACATCCGATGCCATTTGGGTTTTCAAGGGGCCCCCCGCTAAAGTTTCAGAGGGCAATGGATAGCGTTTTACGCCCCCACTGGAGATACGCAGCCGCTTATCTCGATGACATTGTCATCTTCAGTAATGACTGGGAGAGTCACCTCCCTAAAGTCCAAGCTGTCCTGGGCGCATTAAGGAGGGCGGGCTTCACTATCAACCCCAGCAAGTGTGCCATGGGAATGGAAGAGGCTCGGTACTTGGGTTACATAGTGGGAAGAGGAGTAATAAAACTTCAGTTGAATAAAGTTGAGGCCATCCAGAACTGGCCTCATCCAGTTACCAAAAAACAGGTCAGGGCATTTCTAGGAATTGTGGGGTACTACAGGAGATTTATCCCCAGGTTTTCGGATATAGCAGTACCCCTGACCCAAATTTTAAAAAAAGGGGGAATGTCTGCCATGATAAAAATGGTCCCCGTGGCTGAGAGGGCTTTCCAAGACTAAAAAACATCCCTTTGCAAACAGCCGGGTGAAAGGCCCCCGACTTCTCCCGGGAGTTTGTCGTGCAGACAGACGCATCCGAGTGGGCCTGGGGGCTGTAATGTCCCAAATAGTAAATGGAGAAGAACATCCCATCACTTTTATCAGTAGAAAGTTATCCCAGCAGAGCAAAAAATTATTCGATCATTGAGAAGGATGTTTTTGCCATTAAGTGGGCCCTGGATTCTCTTTGATACTATTTGTTAGGGTGTAAAATTTTAAAATTTAGTGTCTGATCAAAGCCCCCTCAGGTGGTTAAAAGAGAAAAAGGGGAAAAATGCTCCGAATCACGAGATGGTTTATGGTCCTACAAGACTTCAACTTTGTGGTAGAGCATAGGCCAGGGAAATTGCAAGGCAATGCCGATGCCCTCTCAAGGGTGCACTGCTTGTTGGCTACAGGTGCCCAGAACCCCGGCTTTGGGCAGAGGGAGGTAGGTATGTAGGGAAAGGGACAAGCCTTGTTATAGATGGGAGGTATGTGCCACCAAAAAATTCTTGTCTTTTGGGGGAGTAAGGCCTGATAATTCTGTGTCAGCGGCATAAGGCCACTGACACGTTTAACGTTAGTTTGGCTGCAACAGCAGCAAGTCTGGGTTGGCCTTCACTGAAGCAGTCAAAGAGAGGGGTGGGATGACTGCTCCCACTCCGGGTCCAGGCCGGAGTTTTTGATGGCCTATGTAAGCCTGGAGATCAGGTGAGCTGTGTGTGTTGTTCAGTTTCCTGCTAGTTACTGGAGAGTAACACCTTTGGGTGCTGAGGGAAGCACTAAGGTCCTGTCTAGGAGATGTGCCTTATACCCACGCTGGAGGGGTGGGGAGCCCCTTTTGGGCAAACACGGACTGTGCCGTGATAATAGGTGCCGGGCGATTGCGCCTAAAGACTGTGGGGGGAACTCTGGGTGTTGGGTGAAGTAAGCCCGTTTTTGTGTTGCGGGTTATGTTTGCTGGAGAAACGGATGCCCAGACAAAAAACACACCCGCTGTTTGCATGAACTTTTACGGTGATCCTGTTTGTGTAAGCCTGCCATTGGGACTAATCCCCTACAAAGGGTAAAGCGTAGTTCTGTCATTCATACTGGTGGAAGTGATCTTTGTGTTATGTGGATAGCAAAGCTGTTAACCCTCATTCAGGTCAGTTTGGAGCATATTTTGTGTTCCTTTTCGGATGTTATCTGTTTCTGGTCTGAAATTGTTCCTCTAATTTCTTAGCAAGTAGCGAGGTACTGTCAGAATTTGGGGGGCTAGAAGGACAATTGATTCAATAATGTAATGTTTTGTGCATTCTAGGTCTGGCATGGTAATACATCATTGTATGGCATCCAATTAAACAATATTGGTCTTGATATTTTCATGTCCAGCCACCAAGATGATGTAGAGCAAATCCCTTCATTGTTGGGTGGGTGGGCTATGTAGGCGTACATGGACTCTTACATGGCAGTTTTAGGAGTTGAGAAGTTAAAGAGGAGGAGCAGAAGGCAGACTTGCCTGCTGGCAGTCCAGTGACTGAAATATTGCTTGGCATCCATCTTCGGCATATTATGGTTTTATAAAGCACAGACTTGAAATAAAGAATTTTGAGCTGTGACTGATCCTGTCCAACAAAATAAGGTTTTAATAAAATGGTTGCTTAAAAATATCTGATATTGTGGTGTTTTTATCTAGGCAGCTGGAGGATATTAACCATTTTTTAGTTAAATTTGCATCTCCAGAGCCCACCTCCATCAAGTAACTTTGCTTACACTGAAACAGGGGTCAATCTTTCATTAGAGGTAGTAAGTCAGGAAAGGCCACAACTTAGGGTAGGATATAAGCCACAGTAGGCCTCACTGTGCCACACTCCCAACCTCACCTAAAGGAGTTGTCTCACCATGCTGTTTCACAGAGCGACAACCAGTTTCAGACTAAAACTTCCTGGTCAGGTTGTGGGTGGTCTACAGTAGTAATTGGCATACAAGATCTGCTTTTACTAGCTGATCCTGTTCAAGAATTACAAATTTTGGTGGTTTATAAACTGTAGTGCACATAGCTACAGGGCTTTAAATGGTTAAAACTTTTCATTAACTTATAAACAATAATAATAAACAAGCTCCTGTGCTACTGATAACACACAGCATGGTCTGAAAAGGCTGCTTGGAGCAATCAGAGCAGAGAGAGACAGCAGAGCAAGGTGGTTGATAATCTACAAGTAGTAGATAAGAAGTAAGATTTCATTTATCTGCTAAACAAAGCAGATCAAAACAGTAATGTACTTGGTAATAGTCTTTATTTATTTTTGCCTACATGCTATTATATTAGTAGTTCCTGAGACTGGACACAAGTACTTGCTGGCCAGGCTTGAGTGGTGGGCAGAAGGTTATCACTGGCCGCATTCATGTTATTGTATATTGTACACCTTCATGAGGTTGTGCTATTGTAAGCCAAGTACCGAGGGCAGGTTTACCGGAATACAGAGAAGTCACGGACAAAGAACACGACTCCAACACCAGCTCAACAACGGTTTGTTTTACTGAATTTTCTGAAACAAGATGGTGAACAGATCCCCCAAACACAAATGTGCAAATATGTATCCTAGGCCCCTGTGCTGCACAGCGCGCCATCAGAAGTGTATTCTCTGGATGCCTGGTAACTTTACCTAACCGTGGGATTCGGAAAGGCCGATAACCCCTTACCTTTTAATACACCAAAGGGAACGATCGTGTGTAATGACGATTGCAGGTGCCTGCGGTACAGCACACTAGCTTACAACCTAAATGACTCTACGCACTTCCCTCCCAAAGGCACATGTAACACAAAACTTTCTCCCACAGGTGAACCGGTTCAAATAGATAATGGTGTGATAGCAAACTCTTCTCCAAGTCCTGAACAGGAAGGTGTAGTTGGGAAACCCCCTGTGGCCTGTAACTAAACCTAATCTAACTAAACTAACAACAGGCCTTCTCACAGTTCTGAGCTCGTTGCGTCACGCACGGGCGGAGGTTTCTCTAAGATGGCTGGCAGTCCCTGCTCCAGGTGCAGATCCCTATGGATGAAGCGGATGCCCAGCTGCAGACGTTCCTCTCTATCTCGGCAGCTTGTCCTTCTTGTCCAGGAGCTCTCTGTCTGTGATGGCATCTGTGTAGACAGGCAGGCTCTTCTCTGTCTCTGGAACAACTCTGAATCCTGGGTCCTTTATAGCTCAGTTACTATCTCTGTCTGCTCTGAGTCTCAGCAGCTTCTCCAAAATGGCTGGTGCAATGTGCCAGTCTTATACCTGTCCCTCCTTTGCTATACTGGAAACTGGACATGCGCATCTTGGGCAAAACAGTAAATACAAAGAAACATTTCACAACTGTCATACATGGGATTTTACTTGGAAAACACAGTGAGGCTGGCTCACTATCCCACATACCACCCCACTAGAAGTTGGCGTCCTCAACAACCCTCCCCACACAAACTCGTCTTGAGCATAGCACTGGGGGGGGTACACCAGCATTGGATCTGGGTGTCCTATGTGGGGCTATAGGCTCAGGGCCTTCAGGCACATCCCCTGGGGAAGGAGTTGTTGGCTGCTCCACTCCCTCCCTGGGTGGCAAGATTGTCACAGCTGGAACCTCAGTTGACGCCGGCAATGGGACAGCCCACCATCCTTCAACTAAGGGAGGCTGCTGGACAGGGGTAGGTATTTCGGCATAGTTTCGGGCACTTCAAAATCAGAGCGCCTCAACATATTTCTGTGCAGATTTCGTGATGGTTCCCCTGTCCCTATCGGCTCTACCTCGTAGACTGGGATGGCAGGGTCCACCCTTCTCTTGACCACATATGGGACTGCCTCCCACCTTCCATCCAACTTCCCAGATGGCCTCTTAGCCCTGACCATGACCCGATCACCTGGGGCAAAACTGTCTCTCTGCACAGGCCGTGGGTTAGGATGCACCACTTGCTTCAGACGCTCTCCTACAACCTTGTGCACCATCAGCAGTCGGCGGCGGTGTTCCTGGGCCCAGGCCGTGGGACTGGTCGGTGGTGATTCTGTCGGACTGGGCATGTGAAGATCCTCAATCTCTTGACCCGGACTTCCGAACATCAGCATGTATGGGGAGTAACCCGTGGCAGGTACTCAGGCCACCTAGCCTTCTGGCTGTCCTCTAAAGTCCGCTGCATCTGGATAAGGGTGCGGTTAAACCGCTCACAAGCTCCGTTCCCCTGCAGATGATACGGAGTAGTACGGGAATGCTCAATCCCATACAACTGGTACAGTTCGCTCATTATAGCCCCTTAGAAACATGCCCCTTGATCGGAATGTATCCTCTGTTTGCCCCCAAACACCTGTATAAAGTGCTTACAGACCGCCTCAGCAGCAGACTCTGCAGTCTGATCCCTAGTGGGTACAGCCACAGCATACTTAGGGAAATGTTCCGTCATGACCAAAACAGAAACAAATGCCCAATGCAGAGTACCCAATCTGCACATAGTCAAGCATAAGAGCTCTAGGGCGCAGATGTCCAGTTTGGGTCTGAACGAGAGCCCGCTGTTCAGTGCTCTTACTTAACCCACACACTTGAGGCAAGCTTCAGAAACAATGCTTAACAAGTCAGGGCAGTACACCAGTCGTTGAAGCCACTTATAGGTTTTGTCACTCCCAAATGGGCCCTCTCTCATGGGCTTCCCGAGCAGCCTCTGGTCCTAATGACTTGGGTTTACATTCTGTTGTCTTGCTGCAACTCTGATTGTAAGTAGATGGTCCAGCACAGGAGGTCCTGGGAAACACTCAGCTTATCCCACTGCCTCAACAGCTTTTGCCCCTCTTGAGTCAGCTGGGTCTGCTCCTCTTGCCGGGGCCAAACCCGTGACTGGACCCACCCCTTCACTTTCTGTAAATCTGGGCAACCATCCGGGCCCCTCTGCCAATCAGCCACTGTCTTTCCCAACACCATCAGCATCCCAGACGCCACCCCACTTGAGTGTGCTGCATCCTGGAACACAGGGAACTGGCTTAAGTTGGACATTTCAGTGTCCTCTAACTCCTCATCAATGCTGCGGGATGGTAGTCTGACTGGAACCAGAGAGAGAGCATCGGCATTCTCGTTTTCCCTCCCTGACCAGAATTTAATGCGGAATTGATATTTTGAGAGTTGGGCTACCCATCTCTGCTTGAGGGCTCCAAGCTTGGCATTCTCCAAATGCGCCAATGGGTTGTTGTTGGTCATGACAGTCACCTCTGCACCTGTCAGGTACTCTACGAACCTTTCAGTCATGGCCCACACCAGGGCCAACAGTTCCAACTTAAAGGAGCTATAATTGTCAGGATTACGCTCCGACTCCCGCAAGGACCGACTGGCATAGGCAATTACTCTCTCTTGCCCCTCCTGGACCTGGGACAGCACAGCACCCAACCCATGTAGACTGCCGTCAGTATACAGCAGAAAGTGGGTGTCGAACCATGCATAGGCCAGAATTGGAGCACTGGTCAGTGTCTCTTTCACCGCTTCAAAAGCCTCTTGCTGCCGAGGTCCCCACTCAACAGGACGATTCTTTGGACCCCCAGCAGTATCTCTAAGTAACTCATTTAAGGGGCCCGTCAGATGAGCGAAACAGGGTATAAACCTTCGGTAATACCCAGCCAGTCCCAAGAATGCCCGCACCTCTCGTAGTGTACACTGCCGAGGCCAGTTTTGGACTGCCTCCACCTTACTGGGGGCCGGCCCTGTACCCCTTCCGAAGTGACCACATGCCCAATACTCTTTTCCCCTGCGGGAAGAGCTGGCACTTCTTTGGATTGATCTTAAGCCCTGGTTAGTCATTCCAAAACCCTGCCGCAGTTTTGAAGATGGTCGTAAAAAAAACTAATTCCCGAACACCACTACATCGTCCAGATAGGTCAACACCAACTCAAAGTTAAGATCCCCTAGACAGTGTTCAATCAGCCGCTGGAATGTCCCTGGGGCGTTCGAAAGCCCAAACGGCATCCGATTGAACTCGTAGAGTCCCATTGGCAGAATGAAAGCTATCTTTTCCCTATCCTTCTCAGCCATGGGTATCTGCCAGTATGTGCTGTCCAGGTCCGAAGGGTGAAGAAAATTTTCATGGCCTAGAGCGGACAGCGACTCGTCAATCCACGGGTGGGGATAGGTGTCACGGCATTGAGCTTCCTGTAGTCTACGCAGAACCTGAGACTCCCATCTTTTTTTCGCACCAAAACGACAGGGGCGGCCCAGGGACTTTGACTCTCTTGAATCACCCATTTCTCCAGCATGGGCCCCCCCATGTCTTTCACTTCCTGGTACATTTGGGCGGGATTTGTCGGTTACCGTTCTCTGATGGGCAGGCATCGCCTGTGGGGATTTTTATGCTCGATGGTAGAAGCACACCCGAATCTTCTTTATGTCTTGAGAACGCCTGCTGGAATTCCCAGAGGGTACTTCCAGCAGCTGTTGTTGCCCTGCAGTCAGGGACCTGCGGACAATTCCCATCTGTGCCATAATCACTCGGCCCTGCCATTCCGCCGTCGGAGGCTCGCCCTTCTGGACGCCCACTGCAATGGTCCAGGCAGACCTCTTGTCGGGCCATAGCGTGACGTCCTCTCGCCGGGAGATATCTTCTCCAGAAACATGGACTCCGGCTAGTAGGGTATTCGCAGGAATGGTCAACTCGCTGTCCATGACGTTGAGGCATCTCACAGGTACACATCCCCTCTCCACAGTGGCAAGAGCCCGAGCTACCAGTGGTCGGTTCTGTGACTCTTCCTGTGAGACTGGTTCAACCAAGACTTCCAGCCCATTCAACTTCCGTCTGGTTCCCACCGGCATCAATATTTATTCGTGTCGTGGCGGGATCTTGATCGGGCTTTCGCTGACACCTTCACGTGCCCAATGGGTCGACCGGATGTGGGGCTTTCTGCAGACTGCAGCTCCTCACCATCTGTCGTAGGGCCTTTGAGTGGGCCGGTGCGTTGTGGCCCGCTGCCAATATTCTGGCCCCTTTGGCATAGAGGTGGTGATCCAGGTCTCGAGCCGTTTTATGCCCAGGATCACATCCACTCCCCCCTTGGTTGGGTGTCCACCAGCAAAAACTCCCTTCTTGCCAATGTCTTGTCCAAACAGTTGGACCTGCATGCAAACTATCCTTGTACATCCAGCTCACCATTGTTGGCTGCCGTCAGCCTAATGACGCTGCCACTTTTGGCTCCATCATGTGCCCAAAGGTCTCTCAAGAACTCCAAGGGAATCAGGGTACACTCTGACCCAGTATCAACTAGACAGTGCATTTCTGTGTTTTAGCTCTGCTTCCATAAAAAAGGATACTGGCATAAAGATCGTACTCTTCACGCATGGCTTTGGTCTCTGTGCACCGCACAGGACCCCAGCTACTGCGGCGGTTGGTAGTTTAACCCCCGCTCTGCCCTTACACATTTTGCGCACTTTCTGGCGATGTGGCCATATTGTTGACAGCCCAGCAGAGGGACCCCTAAACCTCTGCACACTGGTGGACCTCTTGTGGCAGGGGCCCCGCTAGTGCTTTCTCTGAAGGGTGCTTCGGGAAACTAAAGTCATTCTGGGCTGTGTGGCCGTTCGCCTTCATCTGGAACCTAAGCCACAGTTCTCTCAACTTGCTCGTAAAGCTGGACCACTCTGTTAAGACTCTGCGTCCCCTGTTCTCTGATTGCTTGGGGACTACTCACGGCCCTTTTCCATTATGGGCATGGGTTCCTCTTCCCTCTCTACAGCGGTATAGACACTGTAAAACGTCAGGGCAGCCGTCATTCGGGTCATCTCCCGCAATTGGGCCCGTAAGGATTTATTGTACAGTCCACAATGACTGGTCTCTTAGTGCTTATCTACTTTAGGGGAAAGGGCCCCCATAGCCACTGGGTCTCGCCGCCTTTTCTCATTCAATGTTTCAGCAGGCATTAGAGTACTGCATGAGGTCTCACCCTTTTTTTGCGGCCGTTGAAGAAGTAACTTCGCAGGTGCCCATTTGGTACACCCCCCTTGGCCCCTTCCAACAGCAAGAAAATTTTCTCCAGTGTGTCCCCTTTTAGACTCGGTCCGCACCATTACTGTCCGCCTAACGTCCCCCTCCAAGGCCCCAGGGCTATCTCTGCCCTCAGTTCCGGAGCTAAGTTAATATTTTAACTGCGCTACGCCCCCCTTTCTGTCCAATCCTGCAGTTTATGTTTTCCCGTCAAATTTGGGGAGGGATTGCAATAGTGGCCCTAAAGGGACATACCTCACTGGGGCGGGTATTGTAGGGGCACCCTGAGCTTGGCTCTGGGCCGGCGCCATTGACACCGGGGGAAGATCTCCCGCCGCAGCTCCGTCTATAACGATCGCGTATTTTGCACGACTACGCCAAGTTGAAAGCCGAGTACCGAGGCAGGTTTACCGGATACAGCGAAGTCACGGGCATAGAACACGACTCCAACCCCCAACAACGGTTTGTTTTTACTGAATTTTCTGAAACAAGTGGGGAACAGATCCCCCAAACACAATGTACAAATATGTATCCTAGGCCCCTGTGCTGCACAGCGTGCCGCCAGAAGTGTATTCTCTGGATGCCTGGTAACTTTACCTAACTGTGGGATTCGGAAAGGCCGGCAACCCCTTACCTTTTAATACCGTAAGCACCAACGGGAACGATCGTGTGTGATGACGATTGCAGGCGCCCGCAGTACAGCACAGTAGCTTACAACCTAAATGACTCTACGTACTTCCCTCCCAAAGGCACATGTGACAGAAAACTTTCTTCCACAGGTAAACTGGTTCAAATAGATAATGGTGTGATAGCAAACTCTTCTCCAAGTCCTGAACAGGAAGGTGTAGTTGGGAAACCCCCTGTGGCCTGTAACTAACCAATCTAACTAAACTAACAACAGGCCTTCTCACAGTTCTGAGCTCGTTGCTGTGCACGCATCTGGCGGAGGTTCCTCCAAGATGGCTGGCAGTCCCTGCTCTAGGTGCAGATCCCTATGGATGAAGCGGATGGCCCGACTGCAGATGTTCCTCTCTATCTCGGCAGCTTGTTCTTCTTGTCTAGGAGCTCTCTCTCTCTGTGATGGCATCTGTGTAGACAGGCAGGCTCTCCTCTGTCTCTGGAACAACTCTGAATCCTGGGTCCTTTATAGCTCAGTTACTATCTCTGTCTGCTCTGAGTCTCAGCAGCTTCTCCAAAATGGCTGGTGCAATGTGCCAGTCTTATACCATGTCCCTCATTTGCATATACTGGAAACTGGACATAGCGGCATCTTGTGGCCAAACAGTAGAATACAAAGAAACATTTCACAACTGTCATGCATGGGATTTTACTTGTAAAACACAGTGAGGCTGGCCCACTATCCCACACTATCCCCTCCAGACTGCACAAGGACCTGCAGCAATTACTCTTCTTATCCTAACCAGCAGAGAATTGCCCACTGTTGTATGCTTTATATAACAGATATCAGGTTAGATTGTTATGCCAAAGATTTTTACACTTTATACGTACAATAGCAGATATGGGAGATGAATAAATATAGAAATAGGATAAATAGGATACATAAAATATAACATGTTTTGATATTTGCCAACACTTCCAAATCTGCTGTAGAACCCAGTGGCAATTTATTTTTGTTTTTATTTTATTTCAGTCATTTTTTTTTTAATCCAATAGGTAACAAGTGATATTAATTAATTAATGTTAAAGGGGTTGTCTCGCTACAAAGAATAGCTTTCAAATTGTAGGGAACACAAAATAAAGACATTTCCAAATATATTGCTTTGTTCCTCTGTTTTCCCTAAGGAGATACAAGTGAATTTATGACCTCCCTGGCTATTTCAGTTCCCTCAGTAATGGACCTGTAAACAATTCTCCCCCTGCTGTTTGTTCAATGAGATAACAGTGAGTGAAGTCATCACACAGGTCCTGGTAGTGTCCTGTGCTGCTCAGCAGTAAAAAGCTTGATTTATGTAAAATAAACAGAACTGTAATTAGGGCTTTTGTTTTGGGGATCAGATAAGAAGTTCTGTTAGTAGTTTGAGAAGCTGATCTGATCTAATTAGCATCTGAAAGCACAGCACAGCATGGAGCTGCACAAGCATGGAGCTTATGCAAATGAGTCAGTCTGAACCAGGAAGTGACAGAGTATTTCATTCATGCATTCTCTGAAACTCTGAAGGGAGACAACTCCTTTAAGCTCACTTTTGGCTCCAAATGAACAGGCTTAGTTTCAGACAAGACCACAGATGATGTCTTGATGCTGTCCAGTATTAAACAGAGTCTGATTTGTGGTCTGGTGTGGGGTCTACAAAAAATTAAAGGGTTTGGTATGGGGTCTGATTAAATTTAGGGGTGTGGTATGGATTGCAGTTGTAGAATATGAGACCATTCTATTAGTGATCTTGTATATGTATGTGTATAAAAAGAGAGATAATGTGAAAGTGATAACACCAAATTAAACACACCTGCTCACTATTCACACCTGTGACCTTGAAACACAAAGTCATATAACACTGTGAAGGGAAAATGGAAAATTGGGCACAAATTGGGCAGTGTGTTGAGCTGTTTTAAGAGCACACTAAATTTATGCTGATATACAAACTGTACATTGACTTCTTTACTGTTACAAGTGCCCCCACTGCTTGCATGGCAGATCAAGGACACTCTCTTGACCCTCCTCTGCCGAGCACTCCAGGCGCTAGTGGGGCAGTAACACGTACTTTGGGCCGTGGCCCACTCGCAATTTCAGGTCCCCACAGCAGTACCCACCTCTAGGGCTTGCGTTAATCACCGGGCGCTGACCCTATTTAGTGCAGTAACTTCCTCCATGCCCTCGCCGGATCTATGTGTCCTGTTTGCCTTAGAAAATGCGTTCCTTGCCTGTCTGCCTCTACCATGTTCCTGACCTCCTGCATTCGTCTTGACTATGCCTTGCCTGTCGCCTACCTTGACCTTCCTGTCTGTGCCTGACCATGAGCCTGTCATACAATTCTGTACCTTGTTACACCTCAGCCATCACAGCAAGCAGGTTGCATCAGGGGTAGCGACCTGGGGTCTCCTGCCACAGAAAACCTAACCTGCCTTGCGATGAACTCTAGTGATAACAAGGGGCCCCTTAGACTCCTCTCCCTGACGTGCTTTACATCACCACCTGCGATGGTGCAGTGGGGCCAAAAAACAGCAGTGTGACAAAAACAGCCTAGTCCGCCGGCCCGCTTGAGGGACGACGGCCTGACTTGGGGTGTATCTCGACGTTGCCCACTAGGGGGGGCTCAAGGTCAGCCAGATACTGTTCCACTGTTAACCCTTGCCCACACTGGCACAGGGAAACAACAATGCTGCCACCAGTTTGCTCGTTTAGTTATAAGACCGGTCCGTTACCGACTTATAGCAGGGTCAGGAACCAACCCTTGGGTAGCTATATACTATAGACCGAGAATTAGGCATGTGAGGCCATTGATCAAGACAGACTAACTCAGATTAAAGTTTATAGATTTAATTAGCCTTGGAGGGCACACTAGACAGATAATATATACAAGATGGATAATAATATACAGGTAAGAGAGAGGTGCAAATACAATTATGGATTACAGACAAAAGGCAGTTAAAATAAGTCAAGTTACCGTTGTTGCTTGGTGCCCGGCCGCACGGGGGGCAGATGTGGCCTGGCTGCTGCGTGATGATGTTACTGGACCTGCTCTCAGGTACCCCCCTCCTTGGATCAAACAGGAAGAGCCACCCCTGGCTCCTGGCTTATATCTGCGAGGGGCAGCCCACTTGGCAGCCCCCTACACACCCCTGGGACGGTCTATGAACTCCTCCCACTCAGGTCATGCAGTTTCTGATACAAAACCAAAAATGGACTATAACTCGGCAGGGCATTGGCACAGAACCGAGCCGGGGGTACCATCAGAACTGTCTGGGCCTACCCGACGCCCGGATATCAAACATGCTTATCTTATGGACCCTGTAGGCCCGGTTCTGGATATCTCAGTCCTCGTGTGCACTGGAAACCTGGAAATTGTGGCGGTGGGTGTGGGGAATTCTCTGTTATGCGATATGAACCCGCCATGCACCAGTTATGAGCGGATCGCCTATAAATCGACCCGACTGGGTTTGATTGATTGAAGTCTTTGAAGCTGGGACTAGCATTTGTTCAGTGCTAATTAGATTACATGAGGATCCTTTCATGGGTTGACCCCATGCTGTGGCGACTTCCTACAGAGGCATTGGGGAAGAGAGCTGTGCTGATTAACATGTAAATTGAGCTTGTCCTGTGGTGGGGGAAGCTGTGTTCGGACTAGATTAGATGGTTGGGGGAGAGAACTGTCAGTGGGGGATGCAGTGAAGTGAATTCTTCCTCACAAGCAGTCCCAACATTTATCAAAGTGTCATATCTTCAGTGTTGCTCCATGAAAAGATATAATACAATATTTACAAAAAATGTGAGGGGTGTACTCATTTTTGTAAGATACTGTGTATATATACAGCTAGCACCCACAGTTCCTGACATACATTTACATCCTGGGGCATGGGGTGGTAGGCGTTCAAAGAGTTTTATCATCTAGACATTTATGGGATATAGATAAGATATGCCACATGTCAGATCAGTGCGGACCCTGACATTCCCAACCCAGAATAGAGACTTGCACAGTTACTCTAGATTTACAAGCAGTCCCCGACTTACAACGTTTCGACTTAAATCTGTCCCCTAGTTACAAACAGACTCATGAGGCATGCTGGCACTTGTAGTTCCATGTTCCACAGCAGATAGTAGCTGTGGATTGACAAGTTCCAGCATGCCACAGCAACACATGAAGTGAAAATGAGGTGAAATCTTCTTAACAGGGGCAGAGACAGCAAAACAAATGTAAAAATCCTTTCCTGCACTAGTCAAAACAAAAAAAAAAATACTTTAGTGCTGGAGTTACATTTAATACATTTATCTGTTCTGACCTACATATAAATTCAACTTAAAAACAAACCTACAGTCCCTATCCTGTACCTAACCTGCCTGTATTTTAATGGGAGTTATAAGTACAGTCAAATTCAACAGCTAGAATACCAGCGGGCATTGGGAGATATGAATAATGGAAGAAACCGAAGAAAAAAAAGATTTTGCCTGAACCCTCTCTCTCCTCTCCTCCCCAGTTTGGTAGTGTATACATTTCTTGTAATGCTTTTGAGACCGAGTTTTGTTTCAGTCACCTTTCAAAGACCAAAATAACCAAGTCTGGGGGACTTAAACCATGAGTGCCTCATAATCTATCTATAACATCATCATCTATTATTTCTCAGTGGCAAAACATCTGGAGAGTTTAGACCAAGTCCTGGGGCACCTAGAGGTACACAATCTGAAGTTGAAACTTCCCAAATGTCACCTGTTCAGAGACAGTGGCAAGTATCTGGGGCATGTGGTGTCCCAAGAGAGGGTCTAATCCATGAACTCCAAGGTTCAGATCGTACAGCTCTGGCCCACACCCCAAAGTCATTTACTTTTCTATAGACATTTCATAAAGGACTTTGTGAAGATTGCCAGCCCTCAGCACCATTTTATACAGGGAGCATCATCGGAAGAGGCCAAGCAGCGAGTACTGGTGTAAGGTACTGGTGAGGCAGAACATGCCTTTAGGAACTCATATTATTGACAAGTGCCCTAATAGTTACATATGCAGACTATAATCTACCCTTTGTGCAACAGACTGATGGGAGCAACAAGGAACTGGGGGTGGTGCTCACGCAAGTGCTGAATAGACAAGAATGGGTGATAACCTATACCAGATGGACCTTAGGAGAAAGTGGAAAATGTCTGGACAAATCTAGTTCTGTCATTATAGAGCTGCTGACAGTGTTGTGGACGGTGATTAAAAAAAATTAGGAGATCTCCTCATGAGAGCAGATTTCACACTGTTCACCAACAACAATCCTCTAGCATACAGTGTGCAACCAATTGGCCCTAAAGCAGTTGTAGATGCTCAGCAAGTTAAATTTTAACCTCTTACTGTCACAGCCAGTTTTGACCTCTATGACGGAGCCCCATTTGTTTTAAATCGGACGTGTCAGTTTATGTGGGAATAACATTTTGATATTTTTACCTATCCATGTGATTCAGAGTTCAGGTTTTTCGGACACCCCAAGGTGCTAAAACTTAATAAACACCCCTAAAAAGACCTTATTTTTTAAACTACACCCCTTAAGTAATATATCCAGGGGTGTAGTGTATTAATTCCACAGGTGTTTCACAAATTTGTTTAGCGTTAGGCTGTGAGAATGAAAAATTTAATTTTTTTCAATCATCTGCACCCTATATGTGGGTGTTCTGCCTCAGCTATACACCTTTGCTATGTTTTCTATGTGCTTTGCATTCATATACTGTATTTCTGTGTTCTAGTCACAACAACTCCATCTAGTGGCTGTTTGAGCACACTTCTAGTTAGCACATATTATGGTAACATTGTCCTAGCACAGACACCATAATTATACCACATGACCTGCAAACATCATAATTAGTGTTGATCGAACCATTCGAGAAAAGTTAAGTTCGAGTCGAACTTCTCGATTTTTTAGAACTATTTGCCAGTTGCAAATTATAGGGGTTTAAGAACACTTTTGACTTGCTGTCAGGGTTCTTCCATAAGACCCCATTTCACATATATTCCATAGACAAAATTCTATTTCTAATCCTATTTGCCAGTTGCAAATTATAGCGATGTAAGAACACTTTTGATTTGTTGTCTTGCTGTTAGGGTTCTTTCATAAGACCCCACTTCACAGATATTCCATAGAAAAATTCTGTTTCTAAACGTAATTGCCCGTTGCCAATTATAGGGATTTAAGAACACTTTTTAGTTGCTGTATTGCTGTCAGGTTTCTTTCATAAGACCCCACTTCACAGATATTGCATAGAAAAAATTCTACTTCTAATCGTATTTGCCAGTTGCAAATTATAGGGATTTAACAACTCTTTTGATTTGCTGTCAGGGTTCTTCTATAAGACCCCATTTCACAGATATTCCATAGACAAAATTCTATTTCTAATCCTATTTGCCAGTTGCATATTATAGGGATTTAAGAACACTTTTGATTTGTTGTCTTGCTGTCAGGGTTCTTTCATAAAACCCCACTTCACAGATATTGCATAGAACAAATTATATTTCTAATCCTATTTGCCTGTTGCAAATTATAGGGATTTAACAATACTTTTGATTTGCTGTGTTGTTGTCAGGGTTCTTCCATAAGACCCCATTCCACAGATATTCCATAGAAAAATTATGTTTGTAATCGTACTTGCCAGTTGCAAATAATAGGGATTTAACAAGACTTTTGATTTAACTTTCGAGAAAAGTTAAGTTCGAGTCGAACTTCTCAATTTTTTAGAACAAAGCGGTTTACGGTTCGTTCGATTAAAATTCGGTTTCACCTTGCATGTTCGTCGCGCCATTTTTAGTTTCATTTTTAGCTGCTTCCTGCACTTTTGCCGGTCATCCAATCAGTG
Organism: Phyllomedusa bahiana; assembly: GCA_025379985.1. Taxonomy (NCBI): domain Eukaryota; kingdom Metazoa; phylum Chordata; class Amphibia; order Anura; family Hylidae; genus Phyllomedusa; species Phyllomedusa bahiana. The sequence goes on from JAODAL010019215.1 coordinate 27,800, forward strand.
CAGAGCACAGAGGAATGTCAAAGACGTCATCGCTGAGGGTGTAAGGATCTCAGTGGCTGCTAAAATCACATGACCCTGTTATATGTATTTCACTGTATTCCCTTGAGAACTCCATTTCAAGTTCACTCTATGTACTGAACAGACTGCTCTGTCTGCTTGCATGCATGCAGGCACACGATTTCTCAGCAATTTTAGACAGAAAAAGCTGATATTTAGATTAGCTGGGGGGGTGTACAGCAAGCTTAGGGAATCATAGATAGTAATAGTTAGGGAGTTATTGTATTGCTGGCTGCATTTCTCCCATCTTTATTCTGATTGAAGAAAAGAAATACAAGTTATATATAAGTTACATATATCACTATAATATAGTGACTTATATATACATTATATAAGAAAAGTTCACAATATTGCGATAGTGATATTGATTGATAGTGTTGAGCAAACCGTTCAAGTAAAGGTTCATTCGAGTCGAACTTTATATATTTTTTAGAACTCGAGCAGAACCGAGCTTTTTACGGTAGTTCGAGTAAAGTTTGCGTTTGCCACGTGTTTTCTATGCGCCATTTGTTACTTTCACTTTGCTGCTTCCTGTACTTTTGCCGCCATCCAATCAGTGCAGACAATAGAGAAGTGTCCAAAAACATCACCAGTGAGGGTGTAGGGATCTCATTGGCTGCTGAAATCACATGACCCTGTTCTATGTATTACACTGTATTTCCTGTTGAACGTCATTTCCAGTTCAATCTCAGTACTGAACACACTGCTCTCCTTGTCTGCATGCTCCAATGCATGCAGGCACCCCATTTCACAGAGATTTTAGAAAGAAAAAGCTGCTAGTTATATTAGTTAGGGGGTAAGGGAATTATACACAGCAAAAGTTAGGGAGCTTTTAATTGCTGCCTGCATCTTTCACATCTTCAGTCTGAGTGCCCAAAAGTGCATGTCTGCTGTTTTGGGGGTACAGCCAGTGGAGAAGACATTGTTAGCACCGTTGCAAATTATAGGGATTCAAGAACAGTTGTGATTTGCTGTGTTGCTGTCAGGGTTCTTCCATAACACCCCGTTCAACAGATATTCCATAGAAAAATTATGTTTCTAATCGTACTTGCCAGTTGCAAATTATAGGGATTTAACAACACTTGTGATTTGCTGTCTTGCTGTCAGGGTTCTTCCATAAGACCCCATTCAACAGATATTCCATAGAAAAAATTCTATTTCTAATCGTATTTGCCAGTTGCAAATTATAGGGATTTAACAACACGTGTGATTTGCTGTCTTGCTGTCAGGGTTCTTCCATAAGACCCATTTCACAGATATTTCATAGAAAAAAAATCTATTTCTTATCCTATTTGCCAGTTACAAATTATAGGGATTTAAGAACACTTTTGATTTGCTGTATTGCTGTCAGGGTTCTTTCATACGACCCCACTTCATAGATATTGCATAGAAAAAATTCTGTTTCTAATCCTATTTGCCAGTTACAAATGATATGGATTTAAGAACACTTGTGATTTGCTTTCTTGTTGTCAGGGTTCTTCCATAAGACTCCATTTCACAGATATTGCATAGAAAAAATTATATTTCTAATCCTATTTCCCAGTTGCAAATTTTAGGGATGTAAGAACACTTTTGATTTGCTGTTTTGCTGCCAGGGTACTTCCATAAGACCCCTTTCAACAGATATTCCATTGAAAAAATTCTAATTCTAATCCTATTTGCAAATTATAGGGATTCAAGAACAGTTTACCGTAATTTGTTGTTTTGTTGCCAGGGTTCTTCCATAACACCCCATTCAACAGATATTCCATTGAAAAAACTCTATTTCTAATCCTATTAGCAAATTATAGGGTTCAAGAGCAGTTGCAGTAGAGTTCTTCAATAAGAGACCGTTAACAAATCTTTAAATTTTTAATATTTATCTTTTTTAACATGGAGCGAATTACAGGTGCTAAGCAAGTAAGGAGAGACGTACGGCGTGGAGCTAGAGGTACGAGACAAGGCACTCCTTCCAGTGCTCCAGACGACACACAAGCCAGCACATCGTCAGTCGCAGGACCGTCAGGCCTGTCATCGCTTGGTTGGTTCCCTGTGTGCCTCATTACTGAAGATCAGCACCAATCTGTTCTTCAGTGGTTAACACACCATTCATCCAGCAGTCTTACCTCCTCTTCATCTCAGTCAAGGGCACAAATGTCATCATAATCATCAGTCCAACCTGAAGGCCAAATGTCACCCACTATACAGACCGCTCCAGATAATCCATGTTCTGAAAAGCTCTTTGATCACACAATGCGGTAGGGGTCAGAAGGCATTTCAAAAGATCAAGAGACCAAAGAGGATGATTTTGTCTGCTCTGATGCCCAATCGCTGATGCCCTCACAGGAGGAGAAGGAAGTGGTGCCTCGCAATGCCTGTGGCTTATATCCCGCAGCTTGAGGATGTAGACTGTCAGGAAAAAGAAGTCACCTGTGATGATGATGACATTGCGTATCCAACATGCTCTTTTCAGCAGCAACTGGCGAGCGCATCATCAGTGGAGAAGGAGGATGATGGGGTATTGTCAGTGCGGGTGCGGCCGAAGAAAGGAAGAGGGCTGTCGCACAAGTCCACTGACATTACTCCGCCAGCCATGGTCAGTGGTGGTAGCAGGAACACCGCTACTAAGTTTTTCACCTGTAAAGCCTGGGCCTTTTTCAATCAAGTCTCAGATTCGCCGAGTGGTGTCATATGCCGGATTTGCTGTCAATGCATTAGTAGAGGAAAGAATCTAAAGTGTTTAAGCACCACGAGCATGAACAGGAACATGCATGTACAGCATGAATTGCTGTGTAAGAGTCACGTGGAGAAAATAGGCCACACATGTCCTGGGCTTCCAACCACCGTGACATCCTATGCCTCCTCCTCCGCCACTTCCAAGCCCAAGCGGTCCTCTGCTGCCGATGTGCTGGAGCAGCATGAGCAAGCACCATTCCCTGTCCCACATACTGTTGGCCAATTCCCACCAGCAACAAAGCCTAAAACTTCCCCTTCCACCAGTGTGACCTGCACACCATACAGCAGCCTGTCCACCAGCCAGCCTTCTATGTACCAGTTGTTGGAGCAGAAGAAATGCTTTCACCCCAACCATCCCAATGCCAAAAGCCTGAATGTCGACATTGCCAGGCTGTTGGCCTTGGAAATGTTGCCTTTCCGCCTGGTGAATACAGATTGGTTCTGCAACATCATGGCCCTGGCATGTCCCCAATATAAGATGGCGAACAGGCATTTTTTCGCCACAAAAACTGTCCCTGCCCTGGCCCGCCACGTTGCAGAAAAGATCTCCAGCGCATTGGCTGCATCAGTGTTCACCAAAGTCCATCTCACTACAGACACATGGACTAGCAAGCACGGTCAAGGGCATTACATCTCACTGACTGCTTACTGGGTGAGTTTGATGGATGACAGTGACTCTGTTGATGGGTCTCTGCCGACACTCTTCAACACTGCTGGGTTGGTGCAGAGCCAAATCCCCAACCTCAACAGGCAGCATCATGTGCCAAGAGAAACCAGGCCGTTCCCAAATAAATTTGTCTTGGAGACACAGGTCAAGAGCTGTGGATGGTTCTGCGCAACTCAGACTGACCAGTGGCTGGGTGCTAAGAACCTGGCACCAGGCAAGGTGGTGTGCGACAACAGGAGAAATATCCTTGCTGCCCTTGGATCAGTAGACTTATGCACATCCCTTGCCTGACACACGTCATGAACTTGGTTGTACAAAAAATTTCTCAAGCACTACTTGTGTCTTGAGTGTCTGCTGAGGTAGGCTCAAGGTCTTAGCTCACACTTCCGGAATTCGCACCCTGCTTCGGCATGACTGGCAGCGTTGCAGTGTGATCTGGGCCTCTCCGTCAACCGTCTGATGTGGCAACACACTGGAATTCCACCCTCCACATGCTCCAGCAATTGTGGCAGCAGCGCATGGCCTAACTAGCAGTGTTGCGGACCTCAGATTGTTGACCCATAGAGAGTGGAGCCAGGTAAAGGATGTCTGCACCATCCTTGGCAGTTTTGAAGAGGCCACCAAAATGGTCAGTCAGGACGATTGCATTGTCGGTATGACCATTGTGGTTACAATTTTACTGGAACAAGTGTTAGGCACTGTGCAGCAGCAGGTCCCAGCAGTGATGGAGGGGGAGGAGGCGGACACAGAGCTTTACTCGCCGGAGGATGTAAAATGCCCGACTGTTTCACAATTGTATAGATTTTCTTTAGGCGGTGGTTCGAGGGTGACTGCAGGACAGCAGTTCAGCTCACAGAGTAGAGTGCATGAGGCTAGCCAGGGCTCTGGTGATGGTCAGGATGAGAAAGTGGAGGAGGATGAGGAGGCAGGAGTGGACACCACCGGTACTGATTCCCTTTCAGTGGTAAGAAGTTGGCACTGATTACAGGAGGAGGAAGATCTGGTTAGTGCCCCTCGACCGCAAGGCTTGTGAGATCCTAGCAACATCTCACACATGAGTGCTTGGATGCTAAATTACCTGCAACATTATCCACTCATCAAGGCAATAAAAATGAACAGCGATTACTGGGTGGCCACCCTCCCTGATCCCCATTACAAGACAAAAGTGAGCAATTTCCTTCCACCAACACACATTGACAGTAGAATGAAGGAATTTGAGACAGTGCTCATTGACCAACTCAAGACATCTGTTGCATCTTCTTCCCATTCTAATGTCACGGTGGAACAATGTCAGCAACGCGCCAGCAGTAGAATGGCAAGTAGCCGCAGCAGCAGCAGGCAATGTGGCAAAACCCTACTGGGTGAGATTTTGCAATCGATATTTACCACCTCACCAACGCCTGAAAGGTAGGGCAACATTCAGACACACAGAGACCGCCTTAAGAACATGTTCCATGGCTACCTGCGGCTCAATACCGATGTTTTTGGACTTGGTCTGGACCCAATCAACTTCTGGGTTTCCAAACTGAATAAATGGCCTGAGCTTGTTCAACATGCCATAGAAGTTTTATTCTGCCCAGCAGCCAATGTTATCTCAGAATACACATTCAGCACAGCTGGCGGGGTGATAACTGACAAACGTATCCGTCTGACAATGTGGATCGTTTGACATTTATCAAAATGAATGAAGCGTGGATCTCTGACGATTTTGTTGCCCTGGTTGCGGATGTCAATGACTAATAAACTGTAGCACATCTTCTTGACAATGTGAAATACACATTTAAACTACACTACATCTCATGTCTGTAGTTCCTGTGTCTGCTGCTTCTACAAATTGTATTCTACTGCTGCCAACAGTTAGATTCACAAGTCTTATGGCTGAATGTAATTTTGAAATATACACCTGTATGACCTTGATGTACACTGCATACACCTCTTACTCCTCCTACTTGTAGCCCTCCAAATCTTTATTTTTTTTAATGCCTCCACCTGTACTACCACCAAATGTACTAAGTCCTGTTATCCTGAACCTCGATGTTTCCCACTGTCATGTTCTCGCTGCCACCAATGGTACTGCTGTCTAATCTAGTTGAACCGGAACCTGACTGTTCCCCATTGCCATTTTCTCGCTGCCACCAATGGTACTTCCGTCTAATCTAGTTGAACCAGAACCTCACTGTTCTCCATCGCCATTTTCTCACTGTCACCAATGGTATTGCCGTCTATTCTAGTTGAACCGGATCCTCACTGTTCCCCATTGCCATGTTCTCGCTGCCACCAATAATACTGCCGTCTAATCTAGTTGAACCGCAACCTGACTGTTCCCCATTGGCATGTTCTCGCTGCCAACAATGGCACTGCCATCTAATGTAGTTGAACCGGATCCTGACTGTTCCCCATTGCCATGTTCTTGCTGCCACCAATAATACTGCCTTCTAATTTAGTCGAGCCTGCAAAGGCATAGGTTCAAGTTCTTGGGCCCTGGTGCAAAAAGTGAAATGGGGCTCCTGCAAGTTACCATGTGCCATTTCCAATATCAGTGACTTCTTACGTATCATAGGGGCTTTTGGGCCCCCTCAGGATGCAGGGCCCCATAGCAGTTGCTATCACTGCACCTCCTATAGCTATGCCCCTGGTTGCAAGCTGTCCTCCTCATCTTTTTAGTCACTATTAGAGCCAAAGTTCCTTCACTAAGTTGTTCCACATATCCAGTTTATTGTTATGGATAGTAATTGCAGCTTCTCCTCACCTGTATAGGTATAAAAATTAACCTGAACATCTTCTCCCATTAACTTTAATGGAGTTCCAATTCAAGTTCGACTCGAACATCGAACCAAACACCTCAAAGTTCATAGTTCAACTCAAACTTTTTAGGGTTCGATCATCACTAATCATAATCTCTTTCTTCACCAGCCATTTTCTCTAAAGACCAATGTTGAGAAGACATGTCCAAAATCCTCTTCCATCCAGATCTGAAGATAGCACCGATGGTAAGGCCAAACTGCCATTCAGGGCTACTCATTGTAAAGAGTTGTATTATATGCAAATAGCTGTGTATAGTTAGACTATGTTTGCTGCAGACAGGATAGCACATGTACCCTGTATCTTCACATGTATGTATGTCTTAACATTCTCCATCTTGTATTATATGCAAATGTAAATATGTTTGCATTGTCTTGTATATACTTCATGCCTGCATGCTGTCACATCGTAGTAAGTGCATGTTTTTGTATGATCCACTGTTTTAGACTTTTCTATGCAATAAAGTTGAATTACGGACATCGCTCCTTGTCAATGCTTACTGGGCAAGAGTTTAGCTGCCTGTCAAGTTATGCTCCACATACATAGGGAGGACAGAACAGTGGGTGTAAACTGCTGTTTGGATGCATGGCACACCGTAGAAGGGAGGGAGCGCTATTTGGATTTAGGAATGAAAATTTTGGTAGGTCACATTTCCCCAAAAGTACCACAACAGTTCAAACCACCGGAAGTCACCCCATTTTCGGAATCAACGCCCCTCAGGGAACTTATTGATACAATTACAATCATTTTTTTTTTTTAGATAATTTATTTTTTTTTTAGATAAATTTTAGATACTTTGTTAAGTTTTACTACCTTTACACAATAGAAATGCATTTGTAAAAAATGTGTTTTATGTCGTAATAGTCTGACAGCCATAACTTTTTTATTTTTCTGCACATAGAACTTATAGGGCTTGTTTTTTGTGAGGTGAGTTAACATTTTCATCGGTACCATTTTGGGGTTCAGAAGACTTTAATCGCTTTTTATCAATGATTTTGGGAGATGGGACAAACAAAATACAGCAATCCTGGTAGTACAGTATTTTTTATTTGTAGTTTTTGCAGCGGTCACCATGTACTATGACATGTTAACTCTACATGTTAATGCCATAGTCTGAGAGCTATAACTTTTTTTATTTTTCTGTGTATGGAGCTGAGTAGATTGTGACCCTTTCATTAGTTCCATTATGGGGATGAAATAACTGTTTGATCACCTTTAAATCTGATTTTTGGAAGGCAGTTAGTGTTTTTTATTTTCATTTTTTACAGCGCTCACCTTGAAGTATACGTGACATGTTATACGTGACATGATTACAACAATACCCAATTTATATAATTTTTTATTAAAGTGTTTTTATTGTATAAAACAATAGTTTTGCATCACTGTATTTTAATAGCCATAACTAGAGATGGGCGAATTGATTCTAACTAAGTGGAATTCGTTTAGAATTTCAGGAAAACTTCGATTCTGAACGAAGTCGAAGTTTGGGGTGATTCGCAGGAACGAAGCGTGTTTGTAATTGATAAAATGGCTGCGAGCACATGCGTTAAATGGGGCAAAGAACTCTGGGAGGAAGAAGGGCATAGCCTACATGACATATGCGGAGATGAAGCCAATCAGAGACCGGCGGGATTCTGTGACGTCATCGCACTATATAAGTCCGGGCGCGACGCTGGCAGCTCCCACCGCTCTCACTGTGCTGTGTAGGGAAGGTGCTGCCGCTGCTGCTTGTGATATCTGATACTAAAGAACTCACTTTTACACAGCAATTTTTTTGCGGTGTCAGCTTGTCTCAGAGACTGCTTCTCTTACGTTCTAATTCTGATTTTGTGGGGTATTGGAACTCAAGTCCAGTGTGTGTCCAATTCAGCTGCATATACATTTTAATGCTATCTGCTCAGTTCTTGAGCACATTGAATATTCAAGGGTTATGAGAGCCTGTTGCTGTTGTATTCAGTTAAAGAAACAGCGTTTTTGCAATCCAAATACCACTTATTTTTTGATCGCTCATTTATTTTGCGCAATTTAGATCCAGGGGTTAATTAAGCGTTGTTCTGCTGTTGTGGTCACTAAAAGAAACGTTCTTTTTCACCGCTAAAGAAGAAATATTGCCTGTAGCATAATTCATATCCGAAGGTTAATTACGAGTTTTTCTGTTGTTGTGTTCCGTAAAATACACGCTGTTTTAACATGCTACAAAGCTGGTAATTGTTGTCAGCACATTTCTTTTGCGCAATTTACATCCAAGGGTTAACTAAGTATTTTTCTGCAGATGTATTCATTAAAATAAACGTTTTTCACCGCCAAAGAAGAAATTCTGTAACATAATTCATATCTGAAGGTTAATTAAGCCTGTTTGTGCTTTTACATTTAGTAAAACACACAGTGTTTTAAAATGACACATACAAGTAAATTTTCCTGGCCATTTGTGGAGCGCAATTTATATCCAAGGGTTACCCAAGCTTGTTACTGGGTTCATTTGGAGTCAAATACAGAGTGTGTATTTATCATATACAGATATCTTCATCAAACAGAGTCTGTACATTTTAGAACAAACAGTATGTCAGACAGAGAGGTGGCAGGCTCTTCACCTGCGAGTGGCAGTGGCACAAACATTCCTGGAGCAGGCCCAGGTCGCAGCGCAGCAAGGGGACGTCGCAGCAGGGGTCACTCGGTGAGGCCACAACTGTCGGTGTCATCTAGCGGCCGTGTGTTGTTCAGCAACCCAATGGTTGCTGAACAACACTTGCTGAACAAGTGGTAATCCACTTCCTCTCAGATGACATCTGACAACCCCAGCCAAGAGTCGGTGGGAACCTCAGACACAACCCTTAGTTGGCATGGCCCAGGAGCGGGTCAGTAGCCCTCACCTGTCCTCAACCCACCTCTGTCCCATCCGGTTCCCTCAGCCAGAGATCTACTATGTGGTCTGGGCTCAGCTCCACTATATAGCGAGGATGAACAATTTGAGGAGGGCAGTCAGCAGCTACTTGGCAGCGAAGAAATGGGGCCAATATCCCCTGTTTCTTGCAGTAGGCGGCAAAGTATAGATGTGGAGAGTGGCATGGGAGGTCATGTTGTGAGGGGTCAGCCTCTGCATACCAAGACTGGTGATGAGGACAGCAGTGACTATGAAACACAAATCAATGATGATGTAGCTGACCGCACTTGGGAGCCGGGTGAAGCAAGGTCTTCATCATCGTCAGGAGAAGAGGGCGTCAGCTTGCGCAAGCAGCGGCGCAGCCAGCAAGTGGGTTGTGTGGCCGTGAGTCAGCAGGGTAGCAGCAGTGTGAGGTCGGAAGCCAAGTGGCCACGGGATAGAAAACCCGCTTCACAGGTCCAAGAAAGTAGTGGCACAGGGGCTCAGCGAGGCAGCGGTGGTAGTAGTCACTCAGTGCGGAGCGTTGGCGGTAAAATCAGATACTCAGCGGTGTGGCAGTTCTTTGTAAGACACCGGAGGAGCAGAATATGGGTATATGTAGAATCTGTAAGCAGAAAGTGAAGCGTGGCCAGGGAGCTAACGTTGGCACCACAGCCCTGCGTCAACACATGCAGCATCACCATCTGGTGGCCTGGGAGAAACGTGGCTCAGATGTGGTGGTCCATCCTGCCGCCGCAGCAACAGCAGCAGCAGCGCCCAGTGGCACGCATGCCATTGCAACCAGTCAAGGCTCCTCCACCTCTGCAGAAGGGAGCTGTTTCTCTTTGCCATCATCTCCCAGTCCAGATGCTCCTGCTCCTCGCTACTCATGGCGCCAGCAGCCGTTCAACAAGGTGATTGCAAAGAGACAACAGTATGCGTCCAACCATCCTAAGGTGCAGAAGCTGACCATGCTCCTGTCCAAGTTGTTTGTACTGCAGTCCCTCCCTTTCCAAATGGTGGACTCTGCACCGTTCAGAGAACTAATGGCTTTTGTTCCAAAAAGGCAGTACCAGCACTTCATAAATATGTAGAACAGAAGGTGGGCCAGTCCTTGAGCTTATCGGTTTGTTCCAAGGTGCACGGCAGCGCAGACGTCTGGAGCTATAACTACGGTCAGGGCCAGTACATGTCCTTTACGGCCCACTGGGTGAATGTGCTTCCTGCCCAGGCACACCAACAACTTGGACAGGAGATGCCGCTTTCTCCTCCAGGTTGTCAAATTGCGGCTCCTGCGCCAATGTCCGCCTCCTCCTCCTCCACCACCACCACCATTATCTCAGCCTCCACAAGTACTGCTCCATCATACCACATGTGTAGGGCACAGCGGTGTCACGCAGTTCTACACCTGGCTTGCCTCGGCGAACGAAGTCACACAGGGGAGGAACTGCTCCGCGTCATGTGTGGCGTCATGTGTGGCTTTCTCCGCGCCAACTGCAAATCAGAACCATGGTGACGGACAATGGGAGGAACATGGCGTCCACGCTGCACCGAGGAGGGATGGTCCATGCGCCCTGCATGGCGCACGTGTTCAATCTGGTTGTGAAAAGGTTCCTGAAGTCTTCCACCGATCTTCAGAAGATTCTGAAATTGGCCAGGAAACTGTGCATGCACTTCATCCATTCCTACAAAGCCAGGAACACCCTCCTCGAGTTGCAGCGGCAGAATGGCCTCCCCCAACACACTCTGATATGCGATGTTTCCACCCGTTGGAATTCCAGCCTGCACATGTTGGACCGACTGTATGAACAGAGAAAGGCCATTAACGATTTTTTGATGATCCAGGCGGACAGAAGTACTCGCCTGTGTAACTTTGATGTCAGCCAGTGGCAGCTAATGCGTGACACCTGCCATTTGCTGAGGCCATTCGAAGAGGCAACGTTATTTGTCAGTCGCCAGGACTATGGGATGAATAACATCATTCCACTGCTTCATGTCCTGGAACAGATGCTGAAAAATCTGTCTGGGCAGGGGACTGGAGACGTGGCGACTACATCTCGCGGCCACATGAGTCCGATGGGGACTGAACTGGAGGAGGAGGAGGAGGAGGACATTGGAGCAGAAGCATTGTCTGGTGAAATGAGTGGATTTTCTACCCAGGTGACAAGAGAGGAGGAGCAGGAGCATCTGGAGGAGGTAGATGGAGATGAGGAAGACGAGGCAGATGACCAGCAAGCACCGTGGCAGTATACAGTGGAGATGGAGGCAGGGAGCCCCTCGGAGTCACTTGTGCAGATGGCCCGCAGCATGCCGATTTGCCTGGCTAGTGACAGCCGAATAGTCAACATGCGGTAGAGGGCTGACATCTGGCTCTCCACCCTATAGGAAACTAACTACCGGTCAAAAATGGGAGCCTTTTTCCCAGCTGCTGAGAGGGAGGACAAACTCAAATACTATAGGGAAATCCTCCGAAGTCAGTTGGCCGCTGCCTATGTGCGGCATAGTCCCTCCTGTGACAGGTCTGACCGAGGGGGTTCTTCAGCGCTCACGTACTACTGCCGTGGCTGTTGGAGGAAGGTGGGGGGGGTAGGAGCAGTACCAGCTCCATCAGCAGCAACCTAAGTCTGGAGTCACTGATGAGCAGCTTCCTTCACCCGCCTAGTGAGGAGGGCAGTCACCAGCAGCAGCTGCAGCAGGACCTGGAGCAGTCCCTGAACCAACAGGTGGTGGCCTACTTGGACAGCACTCTGCCAACCCAGTTAGAAGATCTGCTGGACTACTGGGCAGCCAAACTGGATGTGTGGCCGCAACTTGCCGAGTTTGCAGTGGAGAAGCTGTCCTGCCCGGCCAGTAGTGTGGCATCAGAGCGGGTGTTCAGTGCGGTGGAGGCAATCGTTACCCCAAGGAGAACCCGCTTGTCCACCGGAAATGTGGAACAACTGACCTTTATAAAGATTAATCAGACGTGGATCGGCCAGGATTTCCACACACCAATGCCTTAGGCGTCAGATTATATCAGCAATGACGCCTCACCCAAACTTTGAGAAATGAGTCTGGGTTCAAACTACCTTCCTCACCCACTATTCTGATGCCGCCACCTGCCTGATGCCACACATCTGCTGCCAGTTTCTCCATCTGCCTACCACCATCTTTACCAGGGACTGGTATTGCCACCCACCTCCACAGTGTGTCATTGTGCCACTATATGACCTCATGCTGCTGTTGCCGTGACATCCACACTGTGTCATTGTGCCACTCTCTGACCTCATGCTGCTGCTGCTGTTGTTGCTGCTGCGGTCACCTCCACACCCTGTCATTGTGCCACTCTCTGACCTCATGCTGTTGCTACAGCCGTCACCTCCACTCTCTGTCATTGGGCCACTCTGTGGCCTACTACTGTTTTTGCCACCTCGAGAATGTCATTGTGCCACTCTCTGAACTCATGCTGCTGCTGTGGCTGCTGCCGTCACCTCCACACTCTGTCACTGATGTTGCCACCTGAGCCCTCAGCTTGTTTTTTTCCAGCTGTCGCTGCCATGACTTTATCAGGCTATATTTCCGCTTCAGTTATTTGGTCAGTTTTGCCCTCTTATGTGACCAGGGAATTTTATAGTGAAGCGATTCTAAGAGCGGCGGCAGTTATATGTGTGTCTTACTAAAACACAACATTGTATGAAGACCAAACCAAGCTCCCTCTGCATATTTAAGCATGGCACAACGTTCTACAGCACCCTACAGGCTCTGTGCATCCTGGAAATAGCTGTTTTTCGGACCGAAACAAATTTTGTCGGAAAATTCGGCGAAGTCGGCGAATCGAATTTTTGAGAAATTCGCCCATCTCTAGCCATAACTTATTTATTTTTTCATATACAGAGCTGTGTTAGGGCTCTTTTTCTGTAGGATGAACTGGGGCTTTCATTGTACCACTTTGGCATTTATAATTTCATTTTATGTGCAGAAGGATAAACAAAAATCGCAATTCTGCCTTTTTTTTTTTTACAGCATTCATCATCATGCTGGTTAAATAACGTGACAGATTTATAGACTAGTATTTAGATTGTTAACAGGTAGGTAATACTGAATCACATAGTTTCATTTATTAACAGTCTTCACATACAAAACTTAATAAGATAAAAACTTGCTACTTGCAATTACTTGCACGTGCTTGAGAAAAGGGGAGGGATTCTCCCGAAATGTTGAGCGCGGTTGCACTCGATGCCCACCTGTCTGTATCTGTACTCCAAGTCAGAGATGCTGTGCTACGTGGCTACATGAGGAACGCTTAATCAGATTGGAGTTTATGGCCACTATGGACTAATAGCAACAAATTGCAAGTAACACGTTTGTAACTTAAGTTTTGTATGTGAAGACTTTTAATAAATGAAACTATGTGATTCAGTATAACCCTACCTATTAACTATCCAAGTACGTGATTTGAAGGGAGTAAAAGGATCTCCTACTGAGAGGTGGATTGTGGCTCGGATATAAAGTGACTACTACCATTATATACTTATCAAAGATTTATAGACTTACGTGGCGATACCAAATATGTGTACTATTTATTTTTTTTTTTTTTTTACTTGTCCATGTAGGGGACTTGACTCTTGATTGTATTGCATTGTTTTAGAATGGTCAATACCCGGCGTGGAGACCACCCAGAAACCTTTTGTTAGGCTTCTAGGTCATCATGGCAGCCATCGACAGAGAGAGTTATCTACAATTGGGGTAAACTTTGTTCGTGTCTGATACCGCAGGTTACCAGCTTGTTGCTTGCAGCGATTGTGCGGGCTCAATTTTTGGTATAAATTTACAGGGATTTGCAGGAACCCCTTCGTGACTATGACATAAACTTATGTCAGTTTTCCGGAAGGGGTTTAGACACAGTATTATCCTGGAAGGGACAATGGCAATGCAAATGCATTCTCTTGCTAACCTTTCAGAAAACCTGACAGTATCAGTGACAAATTGAAATAAGGTGATGAGACACCTGACTTTGGTTTCCTCTTTTTAGCCGAACGAACCTCTGCTAAGATTGAAAGGAACAGCAGGAAGATTCAAAAATCCAGAACATTCAGGACTGGTTTGAGCTGAATCAGACCTCTGACCAAATGAAGCAAAGTACTCCCAATGAGTACAAACTCTGGCAGCATAAAGAACTGCAAAGGTTTATAGAAAGGGATATCATACCGAAAAGTACAATTCTCTACAGACCTAGGGTCCACTTGGCTAGTGGTGGTCCCTATCGGAGTAGTGGTGGACACTGTCTAAGAGCTGCACAAAAGAATGGGTTACTTTTGGGCCCACAGAAAGATTTAAGATTCAGGCATATTGAACCTATGGATGATGGATTATCTCCAGGTAGAAGAATCACTATGTGGTTACAAGTACCTGCTCATCATTATGGACCATTTCACAAAATTCACAATGGCTTTACCCATCTGAGATCAAACAGTTGACCATTCTGGCTTGCCTTGAAGGCTGAGTAATTGAAGAGTTGTGTCTCCCATAACAAATCATACCACCCTGAAGAAAACAGTTCCTGTGATTCATTGAACTATACTCTATTTTAGAAGCTGCAGGCACTGCCTGGAAAGAAGCAGAAGAAAGATATGGCCATAGTTTGTCATAGAGCTGATGTGGGTGCATAACACTGTGCATTGCACCACTAGCTATTTTTCTTTCATACTTATGATCCAGAGGGATCCTTTCAGCCTCATGATGACTCAGGGAGAAGGCAAGGTCGAGAACTGGTCCACGTTAACATGGAGAATAGTTAGCGACTCAAAGAAGTATGCAACCTGACTATAAACTGAAGACTAAGGGAGTCACCTTTGCAGGTGAGAAAGTAAGGGATTCTAAGAGACAAGACAGCCCATTGAGAAAGGTAGTTATGCTGGAAGTGGGAACCCCAAGCATACAAAATGTTTGGACAACTGAATCTGAACATCCTAGTCTATGAGGTGAAACCAAAGGGGAAATTAGGGCCAGCCCAAACAAAACATTAAAATTTGCAGAGGCCTTGCACCTTCCTAAGTAGAACCCTGAGAGTTGAGATGGAAAGCCCTCAGGTAACCAGTTGACCAACCAGTGAGTATGAGTGAGTACTCCCAACAATCAATCCACCACATTTGTAACCAAGGACTGAAGTTTCCTTCAATAGAGTGAGGGAGCCATAAGCAGAGGACAAATTGTCTATTTTACATCACTCTCAGTGTTTTCATTTTGGCAAGCTGCTGGTCTGTTATGAAGATTATGTTTTGCAGTCTCTGGATGCCAGGATTGCAACCAATAAGCTGTAGGGCTGGAGTCGACATGTCAATTTCCTGGCAATAGGGGTTCACTGTTCCTACAGAAAGTAAAAGAGAGGAGAAAGAACAAAAGCCGCGAAATGGAAGTGGGGAGTTCAGTTTTCACCAGAGACAGGTATACAGTACACACATACATGAGAAAGCAAGCTTTTGTGACTATCCACAAGCCAAGAACAGAAGAGGAACCTCTGAAGATTCTTCAGATGAGCATTGGTTTAGTGCCAGTAAAACCTTCAGTTTGTGTGATGAAGAGCACTAAAAGAGAAGTGAAAAAGAGAAGGACCTCTGTCCTATTGGCATGCCGCTGAAGATTTGATGTCCTGATGCACCTTAGATTTTGTCGTAGCAGTACTGGAGCTCAGTGTTGACAAAAGTTTCTAATATCCTTTGCTGTCATTCTTTTGTTCTTCATTGTCTACTACTTTAGTTAGTAAATTTGAAGGGTATTGCCGTCTCACACATTCATATCATATTAATAGGATATTCCATCAAAGTCATGTTTGAATACAACTCTCCATATTGTTCTACAGTACAGCCAAAAGCAACATTTAGCTGTGCTCGGAACTCCCACATAACAGAATGGAAAGTCATGTGCAAGCATGACCAGCTCTTCATTCTGTTCCCAAAAACTTTCAAGGGCTCATTCTCAATATAGGTGTGGGTCCCAGAGGTGGGACTCACACCTAACATACTTTAAAAGGCATATTACTGAGTCTATGGTGGAACAACCACTTCAACTGCAAATAACATTGTCTACTGTGTCACCATTTCCTCTATTTTACACCAGTTGGAAGTCAAACACAAAATGAAGTTGATGTTTACAAATGTCAAAAGTCTGTGTTATCTGAATACAGATTAAATTACTGATTAAAGTCTGTTATTACAGTAACTTACAAAACTGAGTACATCCCTTTCTTTTTGTAAATATTTTATTATATCTTTTTATGGGACAACACTGAAGATATGACACTTTGATACAATGTAAAGTATTCAGTGTCCGGATCCAATCACCTGGGCAAGGGTCCCCCTAGGATTGGGCACTCTCATTAACTCCTGACTCACCCGAGTTGTCTATTGTTGACCGATATTTGACTCCTTGGGACTACTCTTTGACGACCCTCATAGGGAGGCTGTGACGGAGACTCAGCTCACCACCTTAAGGCAGTGCAAGAGGACTGTTGAGGAATATTGTTCTGAATTACGTTGTTGGTGTGTTCCATTGGGGTGAAACGACCGAGCCCTCAGGTGCCAGTTCAGATTGAGATTAGCTAACCATGTGAAGGACATGTTAATGGTTTACCCTACCACTGGTATTCTTGATGATGCTATGGCTCTGGCTGTTCGGCTGGACAGACGGTTTAGGGAGAGACGTCGGGAAAAGACACTTACTCCGTTGCTCCGTTTTACTCCGCTGCTCCGTTTTACTCCGCTGCTCCGTTCTGCCATCTCCCCAGAACCTGCAAGTGCTGAGATGCCCCCTGAAGAGCCTATGCAAGTAGGAGCCTCTTCTGCGGGCACGGCCAGTGACCGCAGGACCTCACGTCAAATCCAGGGACTATGCTACTACTGTGGCGGGGAAGGTCATCTCATTCATGAGTGTCCCAAAAGGAAAACCCAGCTGGAAAACTCCAGTGTCTAGGTGACTCGCGGGAAGGTCACCTAGGTGAACAGGTATTTCCTATTGTGTCAAGAAAGTTATTGCTTCCAATGAAAATTTCGTATCTTTCCAGGTGTGGTTCTGGGAGTGCTTTTTTGGATTCAGGATCAGCTTCCAATATTTTGTGGACGCGTCATTCGTTAAGCGTCTGGGCCTTCCCTGGAGGCCTCTATCGGATTCCTTGCAGGTTGTGGTTATAGATTCTACCCCGTTGGTTAAGGGCAAGATCCAGCATTGCGCCCCTAAGATTGAGATGCTTGTAGGATCTATACATAGTGAGAAATGTATTCTGTTTATCATGGAGGGCTTACCTGTTGACGTCATGTTGGGGTTGCCCTGGCTCCAGAAACACAACTCACTTCTGCAACCCCCAAAAATCTACAATAAAAATAAGCGCCTCCCTTCTGGAGTAGTGACCCCCAAAAGTCACTGAAGTGGTAACAAGATCTCTCAGCTATTTCGGGTATTTACAATTGAAGTGCCATAAAGGTCTCAAACAGGTTAAACAAAATAATATCCAAGCGGTATAGAATGGCGTTAAAATCCTTGTACCTTTATTCATTCATTTTTAAATGAATGATCGACAATTTTATATCATACATCAACAACAACAGTATGAATCTAAAATTTACTTTTGAATATAATAAGGAATCTATAAATTATTTGGATGTCACTATTATGGGACAAGATGGAGGTCGTATCTCAGTCAAACCCTATCAAAAAAGTATGGCTAGGAACTCTACATTGAGAGCAGATTCGTGTCATCCCCCCATGTGGTGAACAATATACCAACGGGTGAATTAATAAGAATGAAACGTAACTGTACATATGCAGAGGATTTTGTTTCACAACAACAACTCACTTGTGACAAATTAAAACACAGAGGTTACTCTAACAACATCCTGAATAAGCCAGTGAAGAAAGTTAATGATATAGAAAGAACCCATTTGTTTAGAAAAAAAGCTAAAACAAAAGCACAACAGGATGTTGTAACTTTTTCCACAAATTACAGCAAACAGTACAATGAAATTATTAACATCATAAAAAGTCATTTGCCAATCTTATATGTTAATGAACACAAAAAAATTTTCTAAAAAACAACATAAGATTTGTCTCTCGTCGGGCCCCTACAATAGGCTCTTTAGTCTCACCAAGTCTTTTTGTCACTGATAATAGATCACCTAATACGTGGCTGAATGTTAAAGGGTGTGATAAATGTGGTCACAATATATGCAAAGTATGTAACTACATGAACAAAACAACCACAATTACGTCCTATAGTAATGGCAAAACATTTTTGATAAAAACCTTCATCAATTGTAACACTAAGAATGTAGTCTACATGATAGGTTGTACCGCATGCAGACTACAATACATAGGATGCACTACGGGCCCTTTAAAAGTTCGCATTCGCCGCCACCTCTCAGATGCTTTAAAGGGGTTGTCTCACTACATTGATTCATCTAACCTCAGTCCTTTTTTCTTGGTTTCACTTTGAATTCAGGGGCGTGTTTACTGACTTCCACTAGGCTGCAGTAGAAGCCAGGTCTGTAGCTATAGCAACCAATGCTGGCAGCCTATCAGGAGAGATCAAACAGGTCTGTAGCTATAGTGACCTGAGAAGCTGATGCAGTCCATATAAGAGGGGATATCTCAGAATAGGTAGGATACTGCTAATGGACACATATTGCAAAGTGAATTGTTTTTGCAAGATTTTTAATATAAAAAGCAATCCTTGTAGTGAGACAACCCCTTTAAAAACGGGTGCATTCAAAATTTCTGCAGCCTCAAGGCATTTTTCCAACGTACATATTGGAGATCTTCGATCCCTAACAGTAGTAGGGATAGAACATGTATCGTGCCCATCTCGAGGCGGCAATTTACACAAAAATCTATTAGCCAGGGAAGCCTGGTGGATTTTTACTTTGGACACACGAACACCATTAGGCTTGAACATTAGACAAGATATTCAATACTACTATTAATATGAGGATCTAGATGTTTAATATTGTTGGAGTTAACGTATATCTGTGTTATGTTAGTTTGTTTGCATGTTGTCTTATATATCCTTTTAATAATACTTGTTTCTGTCGAGTCAGATTTTTAAGGGTTAAGCACATCGTTGTGTTCTCTCGGGTACTTAACTCTACGGGCAGCAGCTGCAGTCAGACCATGAGGAAGGGTCACGTGACCCGAAATGCTTCGGTCAGTCTATCCAGCTAACCCTACAGCAAGGACGCTAGTTGAGACGTTTCCCGTTATGTTGGCTTTCTGAGATGAATGGATTTTAAAAATAAATGAATAAAGGTACAAGGATTTTAATGCCATTCTATACCGCTTGGATATGATTTTTTTAAATTGCGTCTGGCTACTACCTTTGCGTGTTTGAACTTAAATTTGAAGGGCTTCCCCGTGACAAAAATTTATACCTAGGTTTCCCAGGGGATTTTCTTCTTTTTCATTGGTTTTTTGTTATTTCGGGCTATTTAAGGAACAGAAGCTCCCTGTGTTTATTCAAGGACTGTGCAGAGTGATATTGTCACGGGTCGCACCATGGCCCGAACCTGTGCCCCCACCCGTGCCACGCACTCGCTCCCCTGAGCGCAGTCACTTACCACACCCCTCCTGCTGCCTTCGCCACGGCTGCCGGGCGCGCGCGTCCCCCCCTCCTCTCATAAATGCTCCCTGCCGTGGAACTCTGGGCAACCCGTTTCCCAAAAGAACGCTCCAAAGGGGGCTTTGTGGTCAGTCTTTTCTCTGGTAAAGCCCGGGCCCCTCCCCTTTGGGACGAAGCGACCCTTTTTGGGCGTCCCAAAAATTTCCGGCTTTCCTGGCAGGTTTGCCAAGCTTCGAGGAAACGGGGTGCCTCCAAGCCGAGAGGTCTTTCAATCTGGACGGGTTATCCCCCGTTTGGGGGGCTACGCGGTGCAGTTCGTACTTTAGCCCCGGAAAAATCTCCCGGAACAAGGCGGCCCCGTGCACCCCCTTTCAAAAAGGGGTCTCCACCCAAGTAAAGGGTGTACTGGCTTGCGGGGCTTTGCCCTGTCTTGGGTGAATTGATTTTCCCTAAGGCCCCCCGTCGACGTGCGTTTCCGTGAGAGGCAGGAGGAATCCCCAAAAATGGCGAGCCCCTTTCCCTAACCGCGTTGGCCCCCCGGGGTTCCCGAGACCCCCTTGCCTACTTTGCACCAGACCCAAATGCTTTCTTCGGACTGCCTCATGTCCGGGGAAAGCCGCACCTAGGCCCCCGTTGGGGGGGGAGGCGTCTCTGGGCCTAAAAAGTTTTCTCCCTGCTTGACCCCTGCCCTTAGGGGGTAGGGTGGAGTGCAAGGCCCCCAAATTCCCGCTTTTGGATTGGGGTCCACCGGGAATTTTAGGGGCACCTTGGAGACGAAGTTGTTTGCCCCTTTAAAAAGCCGCTGGCCTTTCTTCCCAAAGGGGAGAACTCCTGGGGACTACTTCAAATTTGCACAGAGCCGGTGTTCCCTGCTTTTTGGGGGGTTACACAAAGAGAAGATCGTGTTCTATGTGCTTCCACGCTCCTCTTCAGTGATCCTGTTGGGGCTGCCATGGCTGTGGTATCATGCCCCTACGCTGGACTGGAAAATGGGCGAAGTAACGCGTTGGGGACCAGACTGTCACTCCCGTTGTCTGGTAGCACCTCGCCCGGTGACACCCACTTCTCCATCGTCACCTCCGGAACCTCTGCCAGGCCTGCCTGCGGAATATCAGGACTTCGCGGATGTGTTCTCAGAAAAACAGGCGGAGAGACTGCCCCCTCTTCGGCCGACCCCTCATCAGCCATACGATTGCCCTATTGACTTGCTACCCGGTACGAGACCTCCTCGGGGTAGGGTCTATCCGTTGTCTGTCCCGAGACCGAGGCCATGCCGGCCTATATCCAGGAAAATCTCAAGAAGGGCTTCATCCGTAAGTCCACTTCCCCAGCCGGAGCGGGATTTTTCTTTGTGGAGAAAAAGGACGGCTCGCTCCGTCCCTGCATTGACTATCGCGGGCTTAACAAGATCACGGTGAAAAACAGATACCCGCTGCCACTTATCACGGAGCTCTTCGATCGCCTTCGCGGGGCCAGAATTTTCTCCAAGTTGGACTTGCGCGGGGCATATAACCTCATCCGCATTCGAGAGGGGGATGAGTGGAAGACGGCGTTTAACACCCGCGACGGACATTTTGAGTACTTGGTGATGCCCTTCGGCCTGTGTAATGCTCCGGCAGTCTTCCAGGAGTTCGTAAATGAGATTTTCCGGGACCTGCTGTATTCCTGCGTCGTCGTATACCTGGACGACATTTTGATCTTCTCCCCGGACATGAAGACCCACCGTCTGCATGTGCGTCAGGTCCTTAGACGGCTGCGGGAGAACCGTTTATACGCCAAGCTGGAGAAGTGCTGGTTCCATCAAACCAGTCTGCCCTTCCTCGGCTACATTATTTCAGACAAGGGACTCCAAATGGACCCAGCCAAACTGTCCCCCGTTTTGCAGTGGCCTCGTCCAGTTGGCCCTCGGGCCATACAGCGCTTCTTAGGCTTCGCCAACTACTACCGCCAGTTCATCCTCCACTTCCCCTCGGTGGTAGTTCCTATTGTGGCTCTTACTAAGAAGTCTGGCAACCCGAAGCAGTGGTCACAAGCGACTGAAAAAGCATTCTCCCGGCTTAAAGCAGCATTCGCCCGGGCTCCTGTTTTATCGCGACACGACACCGAAAAACCCTTTTTCCTGGCGGTTAATGCTTCGGCAGTAGGAGCAGGGGCAGTGCTTACTCAGCGAGATCTCAAAGGCAAAGTCGTCACGTGTGGATTTTTCTCCAAGACATTTTCTCCTGCTGAGAAGAACTACACGATTGGGGACCGTGAGCTCTTAGCTATTAAGCTTGCCCTGGAAGAATGGCGTCATCTTCTGGAGGGAGCTTGGCATCCGGTCACGATCTACTCGGACCACAAGAACCTCACGTACCTTCAGACAGCTCAGCGCCTCAACAAGCCCGCTGGTCTCTCTTCTTCTCCCATTTCAATTTCACCATCCATTTCAGCCCCGCTGAAAAGAATATTAAGGCCGATGCTCTGTCCCACGCCTCTGACGTTTTAGATGAGGATACACAGCTATGTCATATAATTCCTCCGGAAAGTCTGATTTCTGCGGCCCCTGTAGATCTCCGTCAGGTACCTCCAGGCAAAAGCTATGTGCGTCCTGCGCTTCGGCGGAAAATTTTGAAGTGGGGACACTGCTCTCGGATAGCCGGCCATCCTGGAGTGCGGAAGACGGGTCAGCTTATAGTCCGCTACTACTGGTGGCCAGAGCTCGTCAAGGATGTCAAAGACTTTGTCAAGTCATGTCCTACCTGTGCTCGTAACAAGACATCCCATCTCAAACCCGCCGGGCTACTCCTGCCATTGCCCATTCCGGACCGGCCATGGTCTCATATAGCCATGGATTTTATCACGGATCTTCCTCCTTCTGCCGGCAATACGATCATATGGGTCGTCACGGACCGTTTCTCAAAAATGTCACATTTTGTCACTATACCTGGTTTGCCCTCTGCTCCTCGCCTCGCAACTTTGTTTTTTCAACATATCTTTCGTCTGCATGGTCTTCCACGACACATTGTTTCGGATCGGGGAGTACAGTTCGTGTCCCGATTCTGGCATTCCCCCTGTGCCCAGTTGAAGGTAAATTTGGACTTTTCCTAGGCCTACCATCCTCAATCTAATGGGCAGGTGGAACGGGTCAACCAGATCCTGGGAAATTACCCATGCCATTTCGTATCGGCTCGACAGGACGACTGGTCCAGCTTGCTGTCCTGGGCGGAATTTTCATACAACTTCCTGGATTCCGAGTCGACGGGTGCCTCACCCTTCTTCGTGGTGTATGGACAACATCCCCGCCCTCCCCTCCCACTGTCATCGTCTTCAGACGTTACAGCCAAGGACAAGTTGGTCCGGGATCTAAAGGCCATTTGGAAGGACACGTTGCATTCTCTACGTCGGGCCTCCGCTCTAATGAAGAATAAGGCAGACAAGAATAGGAGACCTTCCCCGTCTTTTGCTCCTGGGGACAAAGTCTGGCTTTCTTCTAAATATGTGCGTCTGAAAATTCCTAGCTACAAGTTGGGTCCCCGTTACCTTGGTCCATTTGTGGTCCTGAAAAGAATTAATCCTGTGGCCTACAAGCTCCGGCTCCCTCCCACTATGAGGATCCCGAATACCTTTCAAGTCTCGCTGCTCAAACGGTTTTTTTAAATAGGTTTTCGCAGAAGATGGTGCCCCCCTCCCCGACGGCTGATAATTCAGATGTCTTCGCAGTAAAGGAAATTTTGGCCATGAAGACAACCAGGGGGAAGCGTTATTTCCTTATCGACTGGAAGGGGTTTGGGCCAGAAGAAAGATCATGGGAGCCGGAGGACAACATTATGGACCGAGAACTAGTTCAGAGGTTCCTCCAGGAACAGAGGGAGAGGGAGGCCGAGGGGGAGGGGGGGTCATGTCACTGGTCGCTCCGCTGCCCAAACCCGTGCCCCCACCGGTCCCCTTGCAACGGGAGCGAGTGGCGCAGCGGTCCTCATACCGGGCGGCGGGTGCACTCGCTCCCCTGAGCGCAGTCACTTACCGCACCTCGCTCCTGCTTCCTTGCGTCCATCGGCTGCCGGGCGCGCGCGTCCCCACCTCCTAGAGCGTGCGCGCGCTGTCTCTTTATTACTTACAGGGCATGCGTCCCGGTAATTGGTTTTGCCGGCCGCTGACCCTATATATTGGCTCCACCTCCAACATACCCTTACTGAGTCCATAGTGCCTGCACCTATGCGAGGAAGCCTTCTAGAATTCCGGTTAGCCTTCTCGGTGTAGCAGTCCCATTTGCGCATGTCCATCGACCACGAACCTTTGCTGCCTGCCCTGACCTTCTGGCCTGTCCCCGACTACGAGCTTGTCTACCGATTCTCTACCGCGTTGCACCTCGACTTCCGCCGCAGGCAAGTCACATCAGGGGTAGCGACCTGGTGGAATCCCTCCGCAGCAAGTCCATCCCGCTTTGCAGCGGGCTCTGGTGAAGACCGGGACCCACTTAGACTCCGCTCCCTGGTGTGGCCCGTACCATCGCCTGCGGTGGCCCAGTGGATCTACTACTCCCAGTCGTTACAGATATACTCCGTGGTGATATCCTATTCATTGGCACGCACAATTCTTCCATGATTAGTGAGAAAGCAATACCGTGAAGTGCATGGGACTTTCTTTTGCATGTCACAAGAACAATTGTGAATTTTATAACTAATCTTATAATGGAAGAGCATGCACGGAGATTGAATAAAGCAGCAGATATTTTTAAACGGGACGTCTCTAGTGCGATCCAAGATTCTAATGGTGATTTCGCATTGGCTTTGCGGAATTTGAAACAATTATTAAATAAAGAAATGAGGACATGGTGGGGCATGACGACTATCAAAAGTTATATTGATCAAAAAATGGTCCCACGAGGACTACGCCTTAAGAAATTGCCAACGACAGAGTACTCAGTAGATTTCGTAATCAGATGGCAAGATATCTTGACTAAATGCTCCTTAGACTTGCTGGGTCTGATAGTGGACCAGGAGTCACAAGTTTTGGAAGCCCTGGGGGAACAAATTAAAATTGCTAGAGAAGTTCTCAAGAAATTTAACAGTCATAATATGTTTGAGGACTCTATGAAGAAAATACAAGAGAATGTCAATAAATTAGAGAACTAGATAATAGCTGTGAAACAAAATAAGTTTAAAAGGGATGTACAGGACTATAAGGATAACAGAATCTACAATTGGAAACGGGCACCAGATTACCCCAAATCCATACTTAGCAGGAGAGGTTGATATGGAAGACTCTCACATAGAAGAGTCAGTTTCTCGGAGACGGTTTCCAATACTGGACATTCTCAGTCTCACATCAGGAGACCTCTCAGAAACTTCACAGCATGAATCCTATGAAGCAGCTAACTACATGGGGAGGTGAGATAGGAGCAATTCTTTCAACTCTGTTGTGGATCAAAGAAGGGATGATAGAAATTACACAATGCGAGTGGTGCATTCTAATAACTCACGTACTCCACAACAAAATATGGTCACAGCTCCAAAAAACGAAGGAGGAGATCTGATCGCAAACACCAGGGGTCTAGGAAGAACTCCCTGGGAACATCGCAGGGCCAGGAGCTACTATCACCGGTTATAAATTTATCCAGCCAAATTGTGTCGGCGGACACTTTTTTCGTGTTATCCAGAGGTCTGAGTTTTTCACCATCATGCGACTTTCAAGTTTTTCAGACATTACTAGATGTAAATAGATTTGTACGCCATATTACTCTTAAGAACCACTTTTCTTTGTCCAAGCAGAACGAAGTAACTTCCAGAGATCCTAGTATGCAAATTTCCGAGCGAGATATTGATATATGGAGGTGTGAAGAGTCAGTTATTTCTGATTTTGAGGAACTGTTAAGTATCACCCAACTAAGACAATTGGAGAGTGAGACTGCTAGAATGGGGGAAAATATTCAGGATAACCCAGATTCAGAATTCCATGTACGTAACAATGATTTTTATTCCCTGAATTCGAGATTATCGACTATGGACATTTTCCAAGACAGGATAGAGGAAGATCTTAAGCAGCTCTTCAAGGAACAGGTCATGGACTGGACTAAGACCGTCGATGCCAACCTTACAAAAGGAGAAATTATAGCCTTACAAAATTTGAAACACAATACTAGAATCATCGTGCGACCAGCGGACAAAGGGGGAGCGATTGTGCTCCTATACAAAGGCTTATACCACAGAGAACTAACTCTTATGTTACAGGATCCACAGTGTTACAAAATTTTGGCAGGAGACCCCACTAACAGTTACAGAAAGGATTTGGAAAAGTCTTAGAATTTGGAGTCTCACAGGGAGTCTTGTCCAGGGAGGTAGCGGAGAAATTGAACAAACAAAAACCGATAATGCCCATTTTTCATGCCCTTCCTAAAATCCATAAGGATTCGTTTCCCCCAGCATTTCGGCCCATCGTCTCGGGGATTGGATCCCTCAATGAGGAACTGGGACGATGGGTCGATCTGCAATTACTACCTATGGTTGCTTGTATCCCTGGCTTCCTACGAGACACCAAGCAATTGGTTTTTGCTTTGAAGTCCATGCCTTGGCCGGCCCCTGGTTGTCTTGTGATGTGGTGGGGCTATACCCCAGCATCCCACATGACCAGGCCCTCCCGGTCTTAAGGAGTTTTCTGGAGAGGTATAGTGCTTTTTCAATATGGAAAATTAATTTTATCATTCTTGCTGTTGAGTATTTATTGTCGCATAATTTTTTCATGTTAAATGGGAATTATTTTTTGCAGACATCAGGAGCTTCTAAGGGAGCCAGGTTTTCACCGACCTTGGCTAACATCTATATGTCAGCATGGGAGGAGATTTTCTTGTTCAATCCAGATCATCCTTTTACGGGTTGGATCAAATGGTACACCCATTATATTGATGACCTGCTGTTCATTTGGACAGGTGATCTCTCTATGATCGACAATTTTATATCATAAATAAACAACAACAGTATGAATCTAAAATTTACTTTTGAATATAATAAGGAATCTATAAATTATTTGGATGTCACTATCATGGGACAAGATGGAGGTCCTATCTCAGTCAAACCCTATCAAAAAAGTATGGCTAGGAACTCTACATTGAGAGCAGATTCGTGTCATCCCCCCATGTGGTGAACAATATACCAACGGGTGAATTAATAAGAATGAAACGTAACTGTACATATGCAGAGGATTTTGTTTCACGACAACAACGCACTTGGGACAAATTAAAACACAGAGGTTACTCTAACAACATCCTGAATAAGCCAGTGAAGAAAGTTAATGATATAGAAAGAACCCATTTGTTTTAAAAAAAAAGCTAAAAAAAAGCACAACAGGATTTGAAACCCTTTTTCCCCCCAAAAATTTAAAACCCCAAACAGTAAAATTGAAATTTTTAAACCCATCATAAAAAGCCCTTTGCCAATCTTAAAATTTTAAATAAACCCAAAAAAAAAAAAAATTTTTAAAAAAAACCAAAAAAGATTTGTCACCCCGCCCAAGGCCCCTACAATAGCTCTTTAGTCCTCCCAAGTCTTTTTGTACTGATGAAAAGACCCACCAAATTTCGGGGGCTGAATTTTAAAAAGGGTGTTAAAAATGTTCACAATATATCAAAGTATAAAAAACTATTTTTAACAAACAAACCCCCATTTTCTTTCCTTTTTAGAAAATGGAAAAACATTCTCGAAAAAAACCCCTTTTTTAAAACTGAAAACCCACTTTATTTTATTTCTAAATGTTGGGTTTTGTCCCGCATGCAGACAAACAAAAAACGTGGGGGTTGCACTACGGGCCCCCTTTAAAAAAGGTCCGAATTCGCCGCCCCCCCCCCTTCAAAAATGTTTAAAAAGGGGGTGCTTTCAAAATTTCTGCACCTCAAGGCTTTTTTCCCAACTTTACAAAATGGGGGATCTTCGTTTCCCAAAAACATTTACAGGGTTTTAGAACATGTATCGCCCCTCCAGGCGGGGGATCTCTTTAAAAACCCTACTTGCCAGGGAACCCTTTGGTGGTTTTTTATTTTGGGATACGCGAACCCCATAAGGTTTTAACATTAAAAAAGATATTCAATCCCAAACTTTTAAATTATGAGGATCTGAGGGTTTAATTTTGGGTTGGGTTAAGTATATTTTGTTATGTTAGTTTGTTTGCATGTTGTCTTTATATTTTTAATAATACTTTTTTCTGTCGGAGTAAGTTTTTTAAGGGGTTTAAAAGGCAACTTTTGTTTTTCTCTCGGGTACTTAACTCTAGGGGAAAGCGCTGCAGTCAAAACCCATGGGGAAGGGTCCGTGACCCAAAAACCGTGGGCCCCAGTCTATCCCAGCAAACCCTACACCCGGGGGAAACCTAGTTGGACTTTTTCCCATTTAATTTTTGGCCCTTTCTGAGATAAATGGTTTTTAAAAAAAGAATGAATAAAGGTAAAAGGTTTTTAAACGCCCATTCTTATACCGCTTGGTTTATGATTTTGTTAATATAAAGAAACGGGGCTATCTACCATTTGCTTTTTGGGAAATTTACATAAAGGGCTTGTCTCCCCGCCCGGGTTGCAGAAACTCCCTAAAGTATCCCAAGGTTCCGGGTTGAGCCTTTTTTCTTCTTTCTTTCCATTAAGATTTACTGCGACTTCTGGGAGAGGTATAAAAAGACAATGGGGCCCCTTGGACCAAAAAATATTGTGCACCCTTTACGGGGCCGAAATTTCCCCATGGGACCGGGGGCACTAGGGGGGCCCCTGTTAGGGGGGGGAAACTTTTGCAAGTTTTTTTTTTTTTCACTTTTTTTCTTTTTTTTTCTATTTTCCCCCCAAAACCCCCCCCCAGCGGTGGGGAGCAGTGTGGGGGGGAGGGGGAGGGGTGTGAGAGGTTCCCAAAAAACTATGCCCTTTTTCCCTTTGGTTGGAAAGGGCGGGTTTTCCCGGGTTTTTTTTTTTTGCAGAGGGGCAGCGGACAACGGGCGCCGGGTAGGGACTTATTACTTTCCCTTCCGGCGCTCCTTTGAAATGACAGGCACATCAGCAGCTGCGCTTTGCTACCTGTCTCCTCAGTGGCGGGGTACGTGCGGGAAAGGGGGGGGGGGCCTGAAATTCCCCTCCTCCTCTCCCTAAGCGCGCGCCCCCGGCCATTTGAAGAGGAAGCCCCGGGCCCGGGGGAGAGAAGGACCCGCGCCCCCCATCCCCACCCTCAGCAGCGCGTCCGGTTGGCCCCGAAGAAAAGAAGACCAAAGGAGCCTCCTGCTCTTCAGGACAGGTAAGGGGAATGGGGGGGGGAGGGGGGGAAAGGGGGGGGGCTGGGGGGCAGGTGAAAATTAAAAACGGGGGGAGTGGAGGCAGGTAAATTTTTTTTTGGTGGGGACGGGGTAAAAATTTTTGGTTTGGGGCGGGTTAAACATGGGGAAGGGGGAGTGGGCAGGGAAAGGGTGAATGGGGGCAGGTGAAACGTGACGGGGGAGGGGAGGCAGGTAAAAATGTGCCCGGGGGAGTGGAGGCAGGTAAAAATGTGACTGGGGAGGGGAAAGGGCCAGGTAAATGTAAAGGGGGGCAGGTTAAAAGTGACGGGGGGTGGGAGGCGGGAAAAATTTTGGAATGGGGCAGGTAAAATGTGACGGGGGAAAGTGGGGGCCCGGTTGGAAATTTTTCT
The DNA here is from genome assembly GCA_025379985.1 of Phyllomedusa bahiana. Taxonomy (NCBI): domain Eukaryota; kingdom Metazoa; phylum Chordata; class Amphibia; order Anura; family Hylidae; genus Phyllomedusa; species Phyllomedusa bahiana. The sequence goes on from JAODAL010019215.1 coordinate 57,115, forward strand.
GGGGAAGGGAGGCGGGTTTAAAAGTGACTGGGGATGGGGAGGGTAAATGGGGACGGGGGGCAGGAAAAAATTGACGGGGGATTTAGAGGCAGGTGAAATGTGACGGGGGAGTGGGGGGCAGGTGAAATGTGACTGGGGAGTGGAGGCAGGTGAATTTTGGCTGGGGACAGGTAGAAATTTGGCTGGGGGCAGGTAAACATGTGACTGGGGAGTGGAGGCAGGTGAAATGTGACTGGGGAGTGGAGGCAGGTGAAATGTGACGGGGGGGAGGTGAAACGTGGACTGGGGAGTGGAGGAGGAAAAATTTTGTAAAGGGGGCAGGAAAAAAATGTCCCCGGGGGGAGTGGGGGGGTGATAAAATGTGACTGGGGAGGGGAAAGGCAGGTAAAATGTGACGGGGCCGGGGTTTAAAATGTGACTGGGGAGTAGGGGCGGGTTTAAATTGATGGGGAGGGGGGCGGGTGAAATGTAAACTGGGAGTGGAGGCAGGTAAAACTTTAAATGGGAGGGGAAAGGAAGGTAAAACGTGCGGGGGAGTGGAGGCAGGTGAATTTTGGCGGGGGAAGGAAAAAATTTTGGCGGGGGGGGCAGGTAAACATGTGACTGGGGAGTGGGCGGGTAAAAATTTTGGGGGACTGGGGGAGTGGAGGCAGGGGGAAATGGGGGACTGGGGGCAGGTTTAAAAACTTTACTGGGGAAATGGGACGGGTTTAAAATGTGAGGGGGGCGGGAAAAAATTGTGACTGGGGATTTGGAGGTTTTAAATGTAAATGGGGGGGGAGGCAGGAAAAAATGTGACGGGGCGGGTTTAAAATGTGACGGGGGAGTAGGGGCATGTTAAAGTGAGGGGGAAGTAAGGCGGTGAAATGTGACGGGGGAGTGGGGGGCAGGTGAAATGTGACTGGGGAGTGGGGGGGAAAGGTAAAAGTGACGGGGGAGGGAGGCGGGGTTGAAAACGTGACGGGGGGAGGGGAAAGGGAATTTTGGCGGGGGACGGGTTAAAAATTTTGGGCTGGGGGCAGGTAAACTTTGTGACGGGGGAGGGGGAGGCAGGTAAATGGGGACGGGGGGAGAGGAGGCAGGTAAAATGTGACGGGGGGCCGGGGAAACGTGACGGGGGAGTGGAGGCAGGTAAAATGTGATGGGGGGGTTTAAAAATGTAAACGGGGGAGTGGGGGCGGGTTTAAATGGACGGGGAGTGAGGCAGGTAAAATTGACGGGGGGGAAAGGTTTAAAAATGTGACTGGGAGAAAGAGCGGGTAAAATGTGACGGGGGAGTAGAGGCGGGGGAAAATGTGACTGGGGAGTGGGGGCAGGTAAAATGTGACGGGGGAGTGGGGGGCAGGGTAACTGGGAACTGGGGAGGGGAGGAAAGGGGGAAACGTGACGGGGGGAGTGGGGGAAGGTTGAATCGTGGGGGGGGCAGGGGAAGGGGCAGGAAAAAAACGGGGTGGGGCAGGGGAGGCAGGTAATACGTGGGGGGGAAAGTGGAGGAAAGTAAAAACTGAATGAGAGGTGTTAGGAATGGTGGGGGATGGGGGAAGGCGGGGGAAAAACAGGGTTATAGGTGCCAGACTATGGGGAGCGTGTGTCATATAGGGGGAAGGTATCAACTATATGGGCTGTCTTATCATAGGGGGGTATCAACATAGGGAAAGCTGTCTATCAAAGAATAGGGGGTATAAAGGATTTATATGGAGTTTTGTCTATCATATTATAGGAGGTTTTCAGACTTTATGGAGCTTCTATCATAAAATAGGGGGTATCAGACTATATGGGGGTTCTATCATATAATAGGGGGTCTCGGGACTATAGGGAGCTGTGGTCATGTGATGTTTGTAAAATTTTTCCCGGGATTTTATAGGGTTCTCATGGATGTGTTTTTGGGTTTAATCATATAGGGGGGTTGCTGGGCCCCGGCACCTCTTGGGGCCAGGGGGTCATACAGCATAACACCAAAGGGGTGCTCTAAACATTGCCTTTTTTGATGCTTTTTTAATGTGTTTTTTTTGGGGCGGGTGGGCACAACAATTGATGCTGTACAAAAATCGCTGTAAAAATCCCGTTTTTGCACAAAACCCAAATGTAAAAGTATTAATCACCGCAAAGGTTTTCTGCAAAAAAAAACACACTTTAAACAAACATAAAAAGGCCGGGTGGAAAAGCCCCCTGGGGTTTGTTATATGTATGACCCCCTGGCCATCTCACCTATAAAAAAATCTTATTTAAAACCCTTCCATCAAACAATGAAAACCTTTTCCACGGGTAAAGGCGGGGCCTGGGGGTTTCCCGCCCTCCCCCCCTTCCCCCAACCTTCATTTCTTAAAAATTTCTGGGAAAAAAAGTTGTTTTGTAGCCCCCTGGGGAAAAGAATTGCCCATAGATCATACTCACAAACAGACGCCAAAAACGAAGAAATTTTACAACCCAGAAAAAAAAAATTTTTGAAGAAGAAAAGAATTTTGGATCAGGGTCTGGATTTGATAAAAAAAAATAAAATGTTGGTAAACCATTTTCCCCTTTAAGCCCCAGTGTGGCTTTTAAATTGGGTTGAAGTCAATGGTTTGGGTGCAGGCCCAGTGTGGCGGCATCTCCATCTATTGTTTTCTAATGGGTTCTCCAAAAACTGGGAAAGTGGGTGACGGAAAAACCTTCAATTAGCTTTTTTTCTTGAGCCGTTTCCAGGAAAAAGGGGGCGGGGGTTTTGTAAAGGGGGTTTGGGGGCATAATATAAAGGGCAGGGTAAAAATTTGGGTTAATGGGGGCGTTTTGGGGTTTTTAGTGCCTAGGGAGCAGACCAAAAAATACGCCCTGCCCCTGTACTAAGGTGACATTTTTTCAAACGGCATGTGTTTAAAAAAGGCCCTCCCTTAAAATATTCTTTTAATAATGTATGTAAATAGGCACCCCTTTAAAACCTTTCCCCCTTCTTAAAAATGATTACCCTTTTGGGCCCAAAAACCCATACTTATTGATATAGCTTTTTTCAATCCCACATAGTTTTGACAACAGATGGGGATTTGCGGGTTTCATTATTATAGGGTCATTTGTAAAAAATCGTAATGCCTTAAGAGAAAGTTAAGTTTAAACATTTTGGCAATGTTTATTTTTCAAAAAGTATTTCAAAAAATGCGATAACCCCCCCTTTGGGTTGAAAAATTTCTTTTTAACCCCCCGCAAACCCCATTTTTTACCTCCCTGACAGAGCCCCTTTTTTTAAAAATATGAAATGTGAAAAATTCATTTTTAAAAACTTTTAAATATTTTTACCAAATCCATGTGATTCAGAGATTTTCCTCGTGACACATTGTGTTTTAAAGTTAGTAAAAATTTTGGGTTTCCCCCCCACAATCACCCACCACCCTTGATTTGTCGTCCTCTCACACACAACAGGGAAACCCCCAAAATTTTAAGTATATTTTTTTTTGTGAATGCCCATGTGGGAGTGGGACCCCTGAATTAAAAAGCGGGTTTATTGCGGGTAAATCCGCCCTTAAGAAAGTAAGGGAAAGTTAAAATTTTTGTGCACGGGCTCCATCAAACAGCGAGGGAGCTTCCCCAAAATTTCGGGAAAGCCCCTTGAAAAAAACCCGCTCCACTGACACTTCAACCATCCCAAAAATTGTTTCACCCCATTTAAGTCTGCACCCCCCACCGCCCCAAAAAGGGTTACTTCACCACCATCATATCCCTCTGTCTCCCCAACCTCGACATTTATTCAACCCTTAACTCCGCTTTCCCCTTCAACCCCCCGCACCTTTCCCCCCCCTCTCTCCTATTGCGGACGATTTTTCCACTCATTTCTTTAAAAAAGATAACCTCATCAGAAAAGTTTACCCCAAAATCCCCCCCTACCCCCTCTATACCCCACCACCCACCCTTTCCCTTTACCAGTCCCCATGAACACTTCCATAACCTGCTTTCCCATGTTTGTCACATAACCTTTCCCCTCTAAATGTCCAAAATCCAAACCTCATACCCCGTAAACCCTTGACCCCCTGCCCTCCACCTCATCCCAGACCCCCAGGCCCCTGTTAAACTTTTCCCGCCCCCACCCAACCTTTTCAAAACTATCATTAACCTTTTGGCATCTTTCCCCCTTCCCCATTTAAACATGCGAAACCCTCACACCTAACCTTAGGAAACCCCTCTCTGAAACCCTCCTCACTGTCCAACTATGCCCCCTCTCACTGCTTTTTTTGTATCCCAAAATCCGGGAAAAGCTGTCTATTTTCAACTGTCCTCCCACCCCTCTCCCCCAACCCTCTCCTTGACCCACCTTTCCCAAACAGGCCCTTTCCCAACCAACCACTTCCCCCTGAACGCCCCAACCAAGGGCACCCAAAGACCTAGGGAACCCGCTAAAAACCTCACACCCCTTTTTCTGTGGTTCTCCCCTTAGACCTGTTCTCTTTCCTTTGACACTGCCGGGCCACTTCCCCTCCTTTCTAAAAAATCCTTATCCTCCCTCAACATCACTGGGCTTTTGGGCCCCCCTCCGGAAACTCCTCATACCTCTCTGAAAGGGGCAATTTATGTCTCTCACTTTTGCCCCCCACCTCCTTCCCCCTCGCCCCCTCTTGTTTGGGGTCCCCAAGGAGTCAGTCCCGGGCCCCCTCCCCTTCCCCTATTTACACTCTTGGCCCGGGTCACTCATAGCCTCACATGGGTTTTCACTACCAACCCGTATGCGGACGACCCCACTTTTAATTCTGGTTTCCCGAAATTTTTCCTCTTCTCCCCCGGATCCCAGAATGCTATCGTTCCATATCCTCCTTCTTCTCCCCCCGTCTCTTAAAACTAAAAGGGGGTAAAAACCCAAAACCCCATCTTTCCACCGGCCCCCCTCCAACCCTCCCCCCTGATCTCTCTATCACTGTTAATGGGTATACCCCCTCACCCGCTCCAAAAGTCCGCTTTCCTTGGGATAACCCTTTTACCCTCTTTATCCTTCAAACCAAACCCCCAAGCCCTCACCTCTGGGCCCGGGGCCTCCCCCTGAAAAAATTTTACGCATCGCCTTTCCCCAACTCTGACACTACAAAAAAGCTAGTCCCGCCCCCTCTTCTCTTTCCCCCCTAGGGCTAATGCAAAACCTTTTCTGGGGGTTTCCCCCCCAGCACTCCGCTCCCCTTTTAACAAACCATCCTCAACTCTGTGCCCCCTCTTAACACCTTTTTCTTCTTTCCCCTTCCCTCTGCCTCCCCCTCGTCAATCCCTTTTACTGGGTCCCCATTTCCCGCGAAAATTTAATTTTAAGTTTCTTTAAACCCCCGGGCCCACAAAGGGTTTTCCAAAACCTCTCTCCTCCATAACCCTTCTCTGCTCCCAAATCTCCCCTATCCCCCTCATGCAATTTTCCGCTCCCCACAGGACCTTCCTCTGCTCCCCCCTCATCAGCTCCTCACACAACCGCCCCCAAACTTCACTCGTGCTTTTTAAACCCCTTTTTCGGGAAAAACCCTTTTTCCAAAAAAATCAGACCTCCCCAACTTTCCACCCGTTTCCCAAAAGCAAAACCCGAAAACCCATCTCTTAAAGGGTAGCCATAACAGGGGTCCTCAAAAATTTTTAGGACCGGGGGGCCCGGTTCAAAGGTTCCTAGACCATCGGGGGGCCGGAATTAGTTTTAAAAAAAATTTTACTTTTTGGGTGATCAAAATTTCAGTGATACCCAAATTTTTTATTAAAATTTAAAGGGCCCCCAGAGGTCTTTTAGGAAAAAATTTGGGCCCCCCGCTTTTTGTTTGGGGAAATTTTGGGCCCCCAAACAGGGCTGTAGGTAGGAATTTTAGGGCCCATAGAGCGGGTCGGTCATCATTAAAGGGGTGAGGGCGGTGGCAATGGGTGTGAAGGGAGCGCGACGCAGGGGCCCGCTTAATAGAGCGCACAAACAACTCAAGAAGATGCGGCTTCCCCGCCCTTCCCCCCGCCTTTCCGCAGGTGGACAGCGGCGGGCCGGGGGAAAAAAACCCCCGGGGGGGCCGATGCCCCCTGCGGGCCGTATTTGAGGGCCCCGGGCCCATAACCTACACTAACCCCACAAACCCTACCACCGGGACACAAACTTTACCCCCACAAATTTTGTCTCTCTCCTCCTTCCTTCTAGATTTAAGCCCCCCCGGGGCAGGGCCCCCCTTTTCCTTTTCTGTATCAAATTACAGTAAATTTTTTAAAACCATTGGGATTTTTTTAACACTTGTTTTTGTATGAAACCCCCTGAATGTACAGCGCCCTGGAATCAATGGTGCTCTAAAATAAATAATAAATAATAATAATAATAATTCCCCCAATTCTATTGTTTTTAGAGACATCCCATATGTGTCCCTAATGCGCTCTTTGGCACAACCACAAGTCTCAAAATAGGAGGAGCACCTACTTGACTTTGGGGTCTCATTTTCATTACGATTTTATTTAGGCGCCGTTTCAGGTTTGCAGATGCCCTAAGGTGCTAGAACGTAATAAACACCCCTAAAAAGACCCCATACTGGAAACTACCCCCCTTAAGGAATATAGCCAGGGGTGCAATGAGTACATCGACCCCACAGGTGTTTCACAAGTTTTTTTGCCGTTAGGCTGTGAAAATGTTGTTACGCAATTTCTTCCGAGTTTGGCAATACCTTATATATGGGTGCAAACTGCTGTTTGGGTGCATGGCAGGGAGCGCAATTTGGCTTTTGGAATGCAGATTTTGATGGGTTCCAAGTCACATTTAGAAAGCCCCCAAGGTACCAGAACAGGTGAAACCTTTCAGAGGTCACACGATTTTGCATTCAACACCCCTCATGGATTTCATCTAGGGGTGTATTGTGCACTTTGGGCATTTTTATTGGTATCATTATGGTGTTCATATGATGCTTTAATCACTTTTTATCAAGGTTTTTGTGAGGTGTTTTGGACAAAATACAACAATCCTGGTAGTGTTTTTTTATCTTTTACAGGGGTCACAGTGCAGTATAAATGACAAGCTAGCTTTACTCAGCAGGTTGATACGATTACAGTGATACCCAATTGTCATATTTTTTTATATTTTACTGCTTTTGTACAATAAAAACACTTGATTCATAGAGGAAAACACGTTTTTTGCATCGCTATAGTCCGAGACCCATAAACTTTTTATTTTTCTGTGTATGGAGATGTGTAGCAGCTGGTTTTTTCCAGGATAAGTTGATGTTTTTATTAGTATATTTATTGGGGGGAAAAAGGCTTTTTGATTGCTTTGAAATCCGTTTTTCAGAGGCAAGGTGAAGAAACGACTGCAATCCTAGAATTGTTTTTTATTTGTAACAGCGCTCACCGTGCAGTATACGTCAAAAGTTAGTTTTACTTTGGGGGTTGATTCAATTAAGACACTACCTAATATATATATAACTTTTTATGTTGAAGCACTTTTAAAAAAAGTATTTTTATTGTGTAAAACAATATTTATGCATCACTACCTTCTGATAGCCACAACTTTTTTATTTTTCTGTATACAAAGCTACGTAAGGGGTTTTTTTGCAGGATGAACTGACATTTGTATTGGTACTACTTTGGCGTTTACTGTATATGACTTTTTGATCGCTTTTCTGTTTTTTTCAGGTTTTTTTTTTTTTTAAGGCGTTCACCATGCAGATTAAATAACATGATAGATTTATAGGGTAGGTCGTTATGCATGCGCCCGATAACAAATACAGTATGCATACTTTATTTTTTATTGGCATTTTTAAAGGGGAAAAGGGCAGTGTATTTTTTTTTTTTTCGCGGTTTTGTACTTTTTTTTACTTTTTTCCTAAGGGACTTGTATCAATGATGGCAACTGTTAATCACTATGACACGGCCAAGCATAGTGATGTCACAGGCAGCCCAGAAGCTATAGTGCCGATTGAGAACAGAGGAAGCTCCCTCCCTCTGTCTTTTCCCTAGCTGCCACAACCGGAGCTCACTTCAGCCGCAAGCGATGCAGCATGGGGCCAGCTGTAATATACAACTAGTCCCATGTTACAATCGTATGGGCCCCACTTGAGAGCCTGCAAGATGTCCAGTATGTACCTGTATGTCCATTTGTGGGAAGTCACTTCCTGCTACAACATACAGGTTCGTCCAATGGGTTTAAAGAACAGATCTGGCAGGAGTGCTCTGTACAGAGAACATCTACAGTCATAAATAGCACTGTTCTACATTGGGAATTTTCCATAAAGTTATCAAAAAATAACTTAAATTAAGTGGCATGCTAATGATCAAGTGGAGATCAATACCGATGGAACCAAAACTTCTTTCCCCAAGTTCCAGTTAGGCTCAAACTAGACCATATTACCACAGATAAAGAGCTCTGACACTAGCACAATAGGTAGATATTGAACCATTCCCAGTAAGGGTTCCTTCAGTATTGATCTTCACTGAAAACCATACCAGGTAATAAACAGAGCAGTTGCAGCCTCATGTTTATTTCTGGTGTCGTGATTCCGACACCCTGCGCTAGAGAGAGTTGTGCCATCTCAGTTTGCACAACAACCGAAGTGGAGTGTGCTGATGTACATGAAGAAACCTACTGTAAAGTTGTCAGTTTTTTGCACTAGGGGGCGCTTGTGTTTTCCTTTTTTTCTTCTAATGATCAACTGGAGGCATCAATGTAATGTCACACTTAAAGCATACATGCCAACTCTCCCGTTTTTGGCGGGGGGTCCCGCTATTTGGGGTCCCCCCCGCCATCCCGGGAAAGCTGGCATTCCTCCCGCCACCAGCAGGCAGCGGGGGTTCTTTAAATTACCGCGGCGCAAGAGTAGCGCTGGTGCGCTACTCTTGCGCCGCCGGGCCACTCCTACAGGCGGGTGAGGCGCCCGCAGCGGCCGCTTCACCCGCCCGGAGTCTCACTGTGCAGGGAGGAGGCAGGAGGGATCGCTCCCTCCTCCCTCCTCTCCCAGTATGTCCGGCGCCGTTGCGCGCCGTACATACAGGTCAGCGGCACAGGGGAAGTGACGCGTGGCTGCACTCACTCCCCTGCGTCGCTGAGGAGATCGGAGGTGTCCGGTGCTGCAGGAGCCTGGTGAGGTGAGTGGATTTTATTATTTTATTTTTATTAACTATAAGGGGGCTCTACCTGGCTTATAAAGGGGGCAATACCTGGCTACAACAAGGGGGCATCTACCTGGCTAATAAAGGGGCAATACCTGGCTACAACAAGGGGGCTCTACCTGGCTACAACAAGGGGCATCTACCTGGCTTATAAAGGGGGCAATACCTGGCTACTAAAGGGGTCAATACCTGGCTAATAAAGGGGTCAATGCCTGGCTAATAAAGGGGGCAATACCTGGCTACTAAAGGGGGCAATACCTGACTACTAAAGGGGGCAATACCTGGATAATAAAGGGGGCAATACCTGCTACTAAAGGGGGCAATACCTGGCTAATAAAGAGGTCAATACCTGGCTAATAAAGGGGAAATACCTGGCTAATAAAGGGGGCAATACCTGACTCCAAAGGGGGCAATACCTAGCTAATAAAGGGGGCAATACCTGACTACTAAAGGGGGCAATACCTGACTACTAAAGGAGGCAATACCTGGCTAATAAAGCGGTCAGTACCTGACTACAATGGGGGCTCTACCTGGCTAATAAAGGGGGCAATACCTGGCTAATAAAGGGGGAATCTACCTGGCTAATAAAGGGGGCAATACCTGGCTAACAAAGGGGGCATACCTGGCTACAAGGGGGCATCTTCCTGCCTCTAAGGGGCACTACCTGGTTATGGGGGGCTACTACCTGGCTATAAGTGCAACTACCTGGCTTTCTTTCAAAGCCGTTATGCAGTTAGGTGGAGTGGGTGTGGCTTTTTGAAGGGGCGTGGAACACCAAAAAGATGGGCGTGTCCATGCCGCCCTCCTCAATCTCCTGCTTTTCCACTTTCGAAAGTTGGCAACTATGACTTAAAGGAGTTGTCTCCCTTCAGAGTTTCAGAGAATGCATGAATGAAATACTCTGTCACTTCCTGGTTCAGACTGACTCATTTGCATAATCTCCCTGCTTGTACAGCTCCTTGCCCTGCTATGCTTTCAGATGCTAATTAGATCAGATTAGCTTCTCAAACTACTAACAGGACTTCTTATCTGATCCCCAAAACAAAAGCCCTAATTACAGTTCTGTTTATTTTACATAAATCAAGCTTTTTACTGCTGAGCAGCACAGCACACTGCCATGACCTGTGTGATGACATCACTCACTGTTATCTCATTGAACAAACAGCAGGGGGAGAATTGTTTACAGGTCAGTTACTGAGGGAACTGAAATAGCCAGGGAGGTCATAAATTCACTTGTATCTCCTTAGGGAAAACAAAGGAACAAAGCAATATATTTGGAAAATGTCTTTATTTCGTGTTCCCTACAATTTGAAAGCTATTCTTTGTAGTGAGACAACCCCTTTAACCTCACATAAGTCCCCTTCAGCAGTAGCACAGTGAAGAGAATCAGACATAACATGATACAGTAGTTACGGAAAGTATTCAGACCCCTTTAAATTTTTCAGTCTTTCATTGTAACCATTTGGTAAGATAAAAAAGTAATTTTTTTTGCTCATTAATGTACACTCGGCACCCCATCTTGAAAGAAAAAAAAAACAGAAATGTAGATATTTTTGCAAATTTATTAAACAAGAAAAACTGAAATATCACATGGTCATACGTATTCAGACCATTTGCTGTGACACTCATATTTAAATCACAGAGTGTGACGACGAAAGCAAGATATATGAAAAGCAAGATATATGAAAGCCCACATACAGTTTGCAAAAAAACACATGAAAGACTCCCAGATTGAGAAATAAGATTCTCTGGTCTGATGGGACGAAGATTGAACTTTCTGGTGTTAATTCTAAGCAGCATGTGTGGAGAAAACCAGGCACTGCTCATCACCTGCCCAATACAATCCCAATAGTGAAACATGGTGGTGGCAGCATCATGCTATGGGGGTGTTTTTCAGCTGCAGGGACAGAACGAATGGTTGCAAATGAAGGAAAGACGAATGCGGCAAAGTACAGAGATATCCTGGATGAAAACCTCTTCCAGAGTGCTCTGGACCTCAGACTGGACCGAAGGTTCATCTTTCAACAAGACAATGACCCTAAGCACACAGATAAAATAACAAAGCAGTGGCTTCAGAACAACTCTGTGCCCATTCTTGACTGTACCAGCCAGAGCCCTGACCTAAACCCAATTGAGCTTCTTGGAGACTTGAAAATGGCTGTCCACCAACATTCACCATCCAACCTGAGGGAACTGGAGAGGATCTGCAAGGAAGAATGGCAGAGGATCCCCAAATCCAGGTGTGAAAAGATTGTTGCATCATTCCCAAGACGACTCATGGCTGTACTAGCTCAAAGGGTGCTTCTACTCAATACTGATCAACGGGTCTGAATACTTAAGACCTTGTGATATTTCTGTTTTTCTTGTTTAATAAATTTGCAAAAATATCTACATTTCTGTTTTTTTTTCTTTCAAGATGGGGTGCAGAGTGTACATTAATCAGCAAAAAATTAACTTATTTGATCTTACCAAATGGCTGAAATAAAGAGTGAAAAATTTAAAGTTGTCTGAATATTTTTTGTACCCACTGAATTGTTCTAGGAGGATACACAGATTTGAGCATAGTGTCAGACTTGGGTTTCTGGGGCCTGCCAGTGGAGTTGATTCTTGGTACCCATCGTAATACTTTTGTACTTGACTACACATTACTGTTTCCTCTTGCTCTCTCCCTCTATTTCTCTGTTTTTCACCTGAAAACCAGCCCCAGACCTGCCATGCCCACAGGCCCACCATAAGGAAATCTATCGCCAATTGTATTTTTTTTTTTACTAATTAAAACAAGATAATACATTTGGTCCCGGCACCATGGTGTAGAGAAACGCAGCTCTGTGTCTCCTCGCCTCCCAGCCCGAAAACCCCTAGTATCAGCATCTACCCACCCGGAAACAGAGGGCCCTGAGAGAAGGGAGATCTCCTAGCACCCGTGCCGTTCCAACACACTGAGACTCAGTCATCCAGGGAGAAAGCAGCAGGTACTGCCACCACTACAGCACACCACACTTTCCCCTCCTTGCTCACACCAGCAGCAACCACAGTAAAGGTGCAGACTGAGCACTTACTTCCCTGAGCCCATCAAGGTGCCACACAAAGCAGGCAGAAAATAAGGGGCTTAATCCTTACCCCAGCAACTGCCATTCCTGTGCCTCTAATCCCTCCATGCTTATTTATTATGCAAGATTGGGTCTCTAGAGATTAACAGTACAGCAAGCACAGCTAATATGTACCTGGGCACAGACCTATTTATCATCTAATAAGTGCCAGTGCTACAGGAGTTAAAAAGGGATTACTTTTACTGCATTACTTGATTTTTTTTTCCTGAATGAGGGGTTTGCACACTGCAGACAGCATTTGGAAAAAGGTTTTAAAGCTAAGTAAAAGAGCGAGTGCCTGAGCGTGTGAGTGCATTTTAGGTCTAAAGTGCATTTTTTGACTTAAGTGTGGAGACTTAAGATTGTTGAACTTTAGATTTGGGGGTCTAGAAAGGACAGTATTATACTAAATTTTCTTTTCTTCTGATGACCGAGATGTGTGCACACTGCACATTTAGAAGCCCAAATCCTGGATCTAAATGAGCAAGTGGCAACTTGGAAGCAAGTTTGCTGCTCACTAAGCAATCACTCACAGGTGTAAATGCTGGGGAGGATGACAGCATGGTGGTGCAGGAAAATGAGGCAGCTAGCTGGGTGACCGTCAGAAAGGTAATTTGCAAGGCTGGCAGATGAGGGCAACATCAGTTCAGAAATAGTGCTGTTGCTGCAAGACACTACCCCTGTTTGCTCCAGTAAGGTGGGGAATAGGAGTGCAGGGCTGGCCAGACAGGTTCTCGTAGTTGGGGACTCCATTGTTAGGGGAACAGACAGGGCAATCTTTCACAAAGACCGGTTGACGTGGCTCATTGTCAACTGATAAAAGTGATGAGCTTCCCTAAACTACTTTACCCCATGCAGACTATCCCTCTTTTATTCAAATATCTAGATATTTCTTCCTTGTTATCAGCCTTTTCTTCTTTTGTATGGAACCGCAAAAGGCCTAGAATTGCAATCAAGAAACTTATGCTTCCTAAGGAAAAAGGGGGCCTAAAACTACCTGATATCAGGAAATATACAGTAATTTGAGATGTCTTTTGAGACATGGCCTGAATTGGGTTAAGGGAAAGTCTCTATTCTCAAACACCCCTCTTGGAACTGATTTGATATCTCCCTGGTCACTTTCAGCTCTACTTCATGTCAAATTTGCTGATCTCAATAAACATATAAAAGGTAGTCTTCCATTGAAAGACACAATAAGTGCCTGGAAAGCATCAAGGTCCTTACTTCAACTACCTTACCAATCTAGCAAAGTTCTCCCATTGTGGGGGCATCCTGAATTTGTTGCTGGCCTTGAAAACCCCAATTTATTATCTGGAAGGAAAAGGTAATTAATCAAATCTTACATTTAATACACAAACAAGATAAGAGATTTATCTCTTTTGAGGAATTCCGCGCAAAAGCTGACATTCCCATCTACCATTTCTTGGCCTACCTACAAATTATTAGCTTCTGTAAATCTAAAATTCATAGTGTATCTACCGTATATATTCGAGTATAAGCCGAGTTTTTCAGCCCAAAAATTGAGCTGAAAAAGCTGTCCTCGGCTTATACTCGAGTCACTGACGGCGCTCGGGCGCTGCGAGTCGCTTAGGGCTGGATCCCGAGTAGCTGACAGCGTCCGGGTGCTGCTGTGGCCCGTGCGCTGTCAGCGATCTGTGCAGCTGTATGCGACTCCTGGCAGCGCATACGCCTCACTCTCCAGTCACCCGTCGGCGTCTGGGCACTACTGTGGCCCGGGCATTGGCGGGGATTGCTTCGGCTGTGTGCGACTCTTGGGAGCGCATACAGCGGAAGATTCTATTGCGGAGCAGACAGCAAGCGCTCCCTGCTCCACAATAGAACTCCGGAAAGCCGTCTGCTTGCGGCTGTCCGGAGTCTCCGACACAGGCAGCGCGCGATATCATCACACTGCCTGCGCGGCCTTATGACATCACGCCCCCTGTGCCAGAAGACGGAGCGCCCGGGAGTCCGGACTGCGAGGGAGTGAGGTAAGTGCTTGTGTTTTTATTTTATTTTTTTAAATACCTGCCTATAACTGCCTATGAAGGACATATACCTGCCTATAAATATGGGGACATATACCTGCCTAAAATTGGGGACTATACCTCCTAAACGCCTTTTGGGACATATACCTGCCATAACCTCCTATGGGGACATAACCTGCCTATAACCTATTAGGGACAAAAACCTGCGTAACCTGCCATGGGGCAATACCGCCTAGGGGACTTTTTAACCTCCTATGGAGACATACACCACCTATAATTGCCTAAGGGGGATTACTTTAAAACCCCCTATTACCTGCCTTGGGGGAACAATAACGCCTATACCTCCAAAAATACCCTTAACCTGCCATAGGGGACATAAACTGAAAATACCCATGAGACATATACCTGCCTATGGGGGACATATACTTACCTATACCTGGCTATGGGTAGAGATGGGCGAATCGATTCTAACGAAGTGGAAATTTGTTTTGAAATTTTAGGGGAAAAATCTTCGGAACGAAGCGAACTTTGGGGGGCTTCGGGTGAAAAAAGTTGCTTTGATTGGAAAAAAAATGGGTGTGAGAATGGGCCCCACATGGGGCAAACACTCTGGGGGGGAAAAGGGCAAGCCTATGACATGTCAGAGGGAACCCAACAAAACCGGGGGGATTCTGTACGTCACCGCACTAAAATCCCGGGGGGGGCGCAGGAGCTCCACCCCACCTCCACGGTCATCAGGGAAGGTGCTGCCGCGGCGATAGCCCTTTCTGAAGAATTGATTTTATATGCGATTTCTGTGGGGTGTCTCAGTTGTCTCAGAGACTGTTTCTTAAGTTTTATTTTTAATTTTTGGGGGATTGGGTTGAAATCCAGTGTGCGTCCATGCACTGCATAACTTTAATACCAAAGGGGGGTCAAACCAGTTCCGTTGTATTCAATTAAAGAAAAGCGTTTTTACAAAACAAATACCACTTTAATTTTTTGGCTGCTCAAATTTTTATTGCGCAATTTACATCCAGGGTTAATTAAGCGTTGATTTGATGGTGTTCTGACCCCAAGAAACCGTCTTTTTCAAAGCCAAAAAATATTTAAAAATTTTTTTGAACCTAATTCACAAGCAAAGGTTAATTAAAAACTGTATCTTTGTTGGTGGCGTAGAAAACACGCAATTGTAACACACTACAAACACTAGTTTGTGTGGCTCAATTCCTTTTGGGGCCCTTTCATCCCGGGGTTAATTAAGTGTTGTTTTTCTGTGTGCTGACCCCCAAAAAACCTCTTTTTTTAAACCCCCAAAATATATAAATTTTTCCTGAGCCTAATTCCAAGCAAAAGGGTTTAAATTACAACTGTAACTCTTGTTTTTGGGCGTAGAAAACACACAATTGTAAACAAATACAAAATACATTTTGTGGGCCAATTTTTGGGGCCAATTTTCATCCAGGGTTAAATTAAAACTTTTTTTGCGGGGG